>JAQFYG010003795.1:0-11992 GCA_034694325.1 Entomobrya corticalis | reverse complement strand
AATGCAATGTATTATTTCATATCTCAGGGGGAGCAGCAGCTACTGACGGAAGGCTTCGCATTGGAGATGTGATCATGAGGGTCAATAATGTGTCGGTAGTAGATGTAACTCATGCTGCAGCGGTCGATGCACTGAAGCGGGCAGGAAACACTGTAAAACTGGTATGCATATATCTTATCTTGAAACAGGTGTACAGGATTACTGCGAATATAAATTGAATTGGAAAGGTCGTTGTTGTTGTCGACGTGAAAAGATATGAATAGTGAAAGTAGAAAGATGAAAACATGGTGCATATTTATTCTAGCATGTCAAGAGAAAGGGACATAGCAGAGGCCCCCGTGTGATGGAACTTGAATTACTGAAGGGTGGGAAAGGTCTTGGATTTAGCATAGCTGGAGGTATAGGGAACCAACACATTCCTGGTGACAATGGCATATACGTAACAAAGATTTCGGAAGGAGGTGCTGCTCACGCCGATGGACGTTTGGCCGTGGGTGACAAGCTTATTGCTGTGCGGAATACACCGGTTAGTTGCTCATTAAGCCTTTCCATGCTTTAAAAAAAGTACGCATTCTCATATCAGACATTTTTAATCGCAGTCTGGTGAAAAGAACTTGGAAAATGTGACACATGAAGAGGCAGTAGCCACGCTTAAATCGGCTGAAAATCGAGTAATTCTCTTAGTGTCAAAACCTGATCCAGCGTTGGTAAGTATGATGGGACAGGGACAGACACTTGGAATTGAGTCAGCGCGTACTCCACCACCACAAAGTCAACAGACGGACTTCAAGAGAATTGCAACACCACCTCCGACAAAGCCTACTACCCCTACACCATCAACTTTAAACACTCTTGGAGCAGCAACAAGCGATGAAAGAATCGGCAGTGGAACTACAACTGGCTCTCAGAGTCGTACATCAGTGACAAGTACTGCTGATCGTGGAGGAAGCGGTAGTTTAGGCGGGCTCAGTGGAACGACACCGCGGGTGCTCAGTGATGAAGACATGAATCGGGAACCGCGTTCAGTCACTTTGGTGAAGGGTGGGACAGGGCTGGGCTTCAACATAGTTGGCGGTGAAGACAGCGAAGGAATTTTTATCTCCTTTATTTTGGCTGGCGGACCGGCAGATCAGAGTGGTCAGCTAAGAAGGGGAGATCAGATTCTGTCGGTGAATGGGATTGATTTGACATCTGCCACGCATGAAGAAGCAGCACATGCTTTAAAGGTACATCACATATCCCAAGTATTTATTTGTAGACAGATCAAATGCAGATGTTAGTGAAAGTATGGTATAAATGCATCAGATAGTAAGATGTTGTAATGGCTAAGCAATATCATATTTTATCAACTTGTAGAACGCTGGCCAAACTGTCACTTTGCTTGTGCAACATAAACCTGAAGAGTACAATCGATTCGAGGCTAAAATACAAGACATGAAGCAGCATGTAATGAGTGGAAGCTTGATGAGGACTTCACAAAAACGAACTTTGTATGTGAGAGCACTGAATGACTTTGATCCGACAAAAGATGACAATTTGCCCTCACGGGGATTGGCTTTCCAATTTGGCGACATACTACATGTAACAAACGCTTGTGATGACGAATGGTGGCAGGTAAAATATAATTTGCACAGATTCATATTCTGCTGAGCTGCGGAAAAAATCAACTCTATTTCTTGTCATTAATATTAAATTCAACAGTCACATTTGACAAAGTATATCAATATCATGTTTCTCGTTGATTCAGGCAAAACGAGTATTACCTGGAGGCCAAGAAGAGGGAATGGGAATCATTCCATCAAAAAAGCGATGGGAAAGAAAGCAAAAGGCCAGAGATCGGAGCGTAAAGTTCCAAGGCAAAAGTCCAACTCAGGAAAGCAAGTCGCTAGAGGTAAGCTGATTAATTGGTTGAATGTCCTGTGCTATAGGTTATTAAGTATGAAAACAGTGTAATGTAGAATCACCGTTTTATTTCACAGCAAATGTCTACCCTGGAAAGAAAGAAAAAGAATTTCTCATTCACTCGGAAATTCCCATTTATGAAAAGTCGTGATAATATTGACGATGCTTCTGAAGGAGAACGTAAGTGCTTTGTCACTTTTTATCTTACCCAAACACATATATATATACTTTACAGATACTTATACATTTGGTTATTTATCTGCTGATAAACTAATTGTTGAGAACATACATGCAATGGGGGATTATATTGACATGAAAGGGAATGATGACTGATACATTATGTTATAAAATGGAATGTTAATAAAATAATTCCAGACAGTGTTTGAGCCATAAATTTCTCATTACAGACCAAACCACAAACCAAATCGTTTATATATACTTTTTGAACTCTTTATTCCGCTTCCCTGAGTTTACTGATATTACTGTAGACAACATCCTTAGTTATTTTATTTGACCAATTTGCAGAAGGAACTCCTGGTCCTGATGGCGATGCTTCCAACATTCGTAAGTTTTTGCGCCTTATGATTTCCTTGTATTTATTTCTTTTCCCGTTTTCGTCGTCACCTTCTCTTCTCTCTATCTCTTTACTACTTTGTTAATTGTCTCTCCTTCTTTTCGTTGAAATATTATTATTATTATTCTCTTTTTCATCACTTTCTTTGTAATTTCTTTCCGAGTTGTTGAGTGCATTTGTTACGATAAATAAGTGACCTCTTGCAGACGTTTCAGCGTTCATATATGTGTCTACTTCTCTCTCTCTTCTCTTTCTCTCTCTATTTCTCTCTCTGTCTCTCTCTCTCTCTCTCTCTTTCTATCTATTATATTTAATTCTCATGTCATTTGTTGATGCGTGTGTGCTTAGTAATATGTATAACTCAATCAAATGTGAATACTTTAATATGTATAATAATATATACTATACAACCGAAATACTTCTTCAAAACCAACTAAAAATCAAGTCACCAGCTTCATGTGTGAAAAGAATACATCATGTAAAATTGCAATAATGCTCTTTTTTCTTGTTTTAAATGCAAACTAAAGCGTACATGGTGTACATGCAAGATGATAGATTTGAAGGTACATGATTATCCAGAATCGCTTCACATTTTTCATAAAAATTCAATATTTTATGCAGTATTGGCTTAATATTTTGAAACCTATTGACTCGAAAGCATGTTAACAAAGTAATTTTTTAAACTGTTCTTATTTCTTATTTTATTTATTGGTAGCATAAAGCAAGGCAATTATTATTATTTGTACATGTAACAAATTGTAAAAACACCTCTTTATCTTTGACTTGTACATCAAACTACAAGTTATCACAAACATATTTACATATTGGTTCTTATACAAGTAACAATAAGAACGACATTTGCTTTAATAGATTTGTTACAAATGCATAAAAAATAGTTTACTGTATTTGGAAGTTTTGACCTTGCCTTGAAATTGTTTTATTTCTGTAGAATTTTGCATGTTGAAATTTGCCACACTAGTAATTCACTTTTTACTTACAGTAATATTAAAATCGAGTTCAATGTTTTGTGTAAATCCTTTTGTAATTTTCTTTGCCTTTCGTCTATGTAGTACGTGTCTTCCCATCTCTTTGCTTTCATAGACGCCTTTAACTTGTTCATAAATTAAGAAAATGACTTTTCATTTAGCTGGCGAAGATGTTGTCTTGTCGTATGAGGGTGTCCAACAAGTTTCGATCAACTATGCCAGACCAGTGATCATTTTGGGATCCATGAAAGATCGCATCAATGATGACCTCATTTCAGAGTTTCCTGAGAAATTCGGGAGTTGTGTTCCACGTATGTAAACTTTAGTTTATCCAGAACAATACAAGTAATGTACATACTCGTCTAGGATCTTTACACATAGTCGTTATCTTCTGTTACAGATACTACTCGACCTCGTCGAGAATATGAAGTGGATGCTCGTGACTACCACTTTGTCAATTCCAGGGAACAAATGGAAAGAGACATTCAAAACCACTTGTTCATAGAAGCCGGACAGTATAATGATAATCTGTACGGCACCTCATTAGCTGCTGTTAAGGAGGTTGCCGACAAGGTACTTAAGAAATAATTTATATCTGTAAAACAGTAAATCAGTTAATTTAGTAACCTTAAGTTCACAACAAACTTATCTTAAATGCTTATTTTTAACAGGGGAAACATTGTATCCTTGATGTCAGTGGAAATGCCATAAAAAGATTGCATGCTGCTCAGCTCTATCCCATCGCGATATTCATTCGCCCCAGGTCTGTCGAATCAATCATGTAAGTTCACAGGAAAGCGGAAGTACATAGTTTACATCATTTTTATAATAAATGCTCTAACTGACATGTGGGACTGATAACTCTTTGTAATTAAATTTTAGGGATATGAATAAGCGAATCACAGAGGAGCAGGCGAGAAAGACATTTGAGCGAGCTCAGAAAACCGAACAAGAGTTTGCTGAATATTTTACCGGTTAGCTGAAAATTAGATCTTTGAAAACTATAAAAATATTATTAAGAAATACAATTTTGTAATATGTAATCGTATGAATATTTGTTTCTTTCTTGCAGCTATTGTTCAAGGGGAAACACCTGAAGAAATTTATGAGAGAGTTAAGAGGGTAATAGGGGAACAAGCTGGACCATCCATCTGGGTTCCATCGAAGGAAAAGATTTAAACTGTCTTCAAATAAGCAGAAATTGCAAAGTACATAACACTACTAGGACTGTAAAAGTAGACGCAACATTTTTCATTCCATTATCACTTGGGCTAGCCCTGCAATTCCATAGGATGGATTTTGCGAATACATCTCTACGTTAGAAGAGTTAATCTTTCTCGAAATAATTATAATAATAGCTAGAGGAAATCTCTGATTTTTTAATCAAACTCGATGTTTAAGTTTTATTTTCAACAAAAGTATATAAACACACACATTACACATAATAGACATTCAAGATAATTTTAAAGGAAATTACCAAATGTCTTTTAATTTAGTTAGTAGGAGTAGGGAGAAAAGTCTAGTGATTTCCAGCTTGATGCAAAGAAGCGAACATTATATCGCGTTACTGTTACTAGAGTGTAGTACAAACTTTTACTTTGTGCTTTTTAACTTATTTAGTCCGTAATCACGATACGATGTCATTTGCATTCTACAACGTTTGCAAAAAGTATTTTGTATGTTTCAAATATTTTATATGAATATTATAAAGTTGTTATTAAAATTAGATGAACCTTTCCAAAATCCACTTGGTAGAGCTTCCACTGTGAGCAGTGAGTTCATTGTAAATATAATTTTTAAATTATGAGGTACCAAACTACTTGATCCAAAACGTATACATCTATTGTGACATTGTTTTATCAGTATTTTAGTTCTTGGATTTTAATCAATATTTTTAAGAAGGCTTTATTTTAAATATATCGATAACATTTTTAGGTAAACAAGGCTTACAGAGGGGATTTTAAGATTTTTTACGATTCTACGTATTTGTCAAAAATGATTGTTCCATTATAAGATTTTTTAATATAATCGCCCTTAAATCTTTAGTACGTGAAGAAAGAATAATGATGTGATGTAAACATGTAGAAACTTTGCAAAAACGCTGGTGTAGCTCGTCGGCTCTTAGGTGCTGCTAACAAGTTGTTACAGAACTTTTACCGGAAGTCTATTCTGTCGTTAGTATGTTAAAGTTAAATTAGTGTTAAAGTTATCAATATAAATTTATCGTTTAACGATCAACTCGTGTGTGCATGGTTTAAGATGAGTTGGAGTGTAATAGCATTAACATATCGAAACATTTTCTTTTCTATATCATTTGATTGTGATGGTCGCAGGATAGCTATGTAAATTTAAACGACTTTCACATGCCCTTAATGAATGTGTATCACCATCACTAATTTTTATGGTAGGATTGATATCCGATTTACCACAGACAAGAGTCTCACGAACAGAGTTCTTAGTAGTACTATGCTCGATGCTTTTTCTCGCAAAATCGTTAATACGAATTTTTAAATGTGAGCTTTCATTTTTAAGAAATCATCAACATTTGTTTTGCTGTACCTGCTACTCCATTAAATTGAGTATATTACATTTTACATAGTCGTTAGAAGCTTTTATATAAAATATGGACAGATTTTCTCTCCCTAATTTTGAAAAATTTTCATCATTATATCCCTGCAAAACTTTAATTTAAATACGATTGGTTATTACGATAAGAATTCGGGGACATGAATAATTTAATTAAATACACAAGCCGTTGTAAAAATTATATATGTATTGTTTTACAGTAGTAAAATGACTGGTAAAAATTGTTAAGATTATCGATTCCCCCTGAATTATCGGTTCAATGTTCAGGACTGATAAAAATTCAGGTATTCTTTACCTCAAAAGGCAGTGAATGGTCTATAAAATAAAATATATATACCCATATATGTATATATAATATTTAAGGTTGATGTTCATTTGGAAAATATATGTATACTAGAATGTAAAAGTAAATTGTAAAAAATCATGGTTATGGTGGCAAGTTTTAGATCAAAAGTTGTTAAAATACATTAAAACATAAATATAATGTACAATTTATGATTAAGTAAAGGATAGTATATAATGCATAACTTAAAACAAATGAATGTTAGTGTTGGTTGTCTGTCATAAGAATGTATAGCTAGATTATACTGTTTTAAATTACGATACGTATTTAAGTACGTAACTCATGTGTTGTACCAGATAAACTAGTTAAAAATGTATGATGATGGAAAAATATACTGCTCGAAGAATATTTGTGAACCCTTAATATTAAATCAATATTTAAAATGTAATCAGTGTAATGATGTAAAGGTGTATCTGCAGTCCTTTGCACCTACGGAAATACGTATGAATATGCATACCAAACTTTACCCATCGTGTGAGCATCCAATGAATGAAAAAGAAAACTAGTGAGTACTCTTAGAAAATTAAAGGAAAATATATCTGAATTAAAGTATTAAAAATAAATGTGAGCAGAAGCAAAAATGAGATATGGAATGAGATGTTAAAAATAAAATATGTGTATGTTATTGATTCGTCTATGAAAATTCAGTTGTATTTCGGGCTTTTTTATTTATTCTTAATTCGTTCATACGACTAGTCAAACGCTATTATCGTAACGCCGAAGCAGCCACCCTTTTCATTTTTAAAAATTATTGGAGTGTTTATGCAACATTTTAATGCATCTACAGTTAAATAGTCAATTCCAAAAGCTGCAGTTACAGCTTGCAAAGTTGCAAGCAAAAATAATTCGAATCATCCCTAATTGCATGCAAACTATATAAAAAATTCCAATGAAGGAGCAAAGTCGCATCAACAATAGCTTTGATTATAATGATCATCTTAGTTTTAAGCGCATAATTATTATGTATCATTGATTTCTTTACTTGACTGTCCATAAAAAGTAGCAATGGAAAAATTATCATTTGATGCGTAAAGTAAATACCCAAGATAAATGCAGAAGGAAGAAGGAAACAATGTAAATGAAGTACAAATGAATAGCATGAAACAAAGATGCTATTGACTTTACCTTGATTTGGGGCAATGTGGTGCAGCGGGTGGACGTTGTTTATTTCTAGTTTTAAGCATCAAAGGTTTCCCATGTGTTTGTTTCATTCGTGAATGAATCATATTGTAATGGCATGGATAAAACAGTATGGGATTAATGGGATAAAGTTGTCAGACAGACAGGAAAAGAAAGCATGTGCTCGGTTTTTTGGAAAGAAAATGCACAGTGTTTTCGTTTTAACCTCTATAATTCATGTAATTTTAATTGAAAACTTTAACCAAGAAAGAGACAGTCGGTGTAGTTTCAACGAGCAGAAAATTTTAAAAGTTATAGTTATGTAATCGTTAACATAATGATAATGTGTGTAAAACGTTAAAGAACAAGTAGGAGTAGCGACAAAGGGATAATTTACAGTCCAGAGAGAAAGTAATTTTTGAAACATTGTTTGGCATAGCCGAGCAGGTTTATAACAAAAGTTTTATAGTGATTGTCAATTGTGCTTTGTGCTAGCCAAAATGACTAAGGAGACCGCTCACATTCAGGCACAGTTCGTGTCTGAAAATGGAGAACCGTGTGGCTCACAATTTGATCTTCCGGTGGACATAACTGTTGATAAGCTAAGGACACTTTGTAACAGTTTACTGGAACAGGTAGGTGTATTATAATAACTACCCTTTATTTCATTCATTGATACGTATAGTGTTGCTGCTTGTATCTCCCGATAACTTAACATACATGCAAGTAAAGCTTTAGTGAAAATTCAAAACATGAAACATTTTTAATACTATAATATATACATTTTTTCATGTTTGTAATATCAATCAGGATGAAACCTTGCCATGCACGTTCTTTGTAAATGAAAAAGAAATCACATCTTCGTTGGGAGAAACTTTATCAGAAGAAGAAAAATGTAATACTGAGAAAGTCGTAGATATCGTTTATCAGCCACAAGCTGTATTTAAAGTTAGGGCTGTCACCAGATGCACTAGGTAAACTTTTCTTCCAACAGAGATCTATCATTGTTGCTTAATGTATTTTAAAGCTTGTGCATCTACTTACAGCTCCTTAGCTGGACATTCCGAACCAGTTGTTGTTGCCAGTTTTAGTCCCGATGGGCGTCGATTAGCAAGCGGAAGTGGAGACACGACGGTCCGGTTTTGGGATTTAAATACAGAAACTCCCGAGTATACTTGTAAAGGTGAGTAGCTTTTTTGTTTTTTGGCAAATTGTTAATAGCACAGACTTATGCCTAATTTTAAAGTAAATATTTAATTGGCCTTACTTTTGAATTTAATTAACTTGAAGGCCACCTGAGCCATGTAGAAGCAATGTGTTGGTCACCTTTGGGAACTCGACTAGCTTCTGGATGTAAAAAAGGCGTTATTTGTATTTGGGATCCTGAGAATGGAAAGCAAGTTGGAAAGTCGATGACGGGGCATACGTCGTGTATAATGGTCCTGTGTTGGGAACCCTTACACTTGTAAGCATGCATAAAAAGATTGCTTATAATTTTAGTTAATGTAGTAATCTATACTCTGGTATTGTTTTAAAACTATCTACTTTCTTACTCAGAAACGGTCAAGCCCGACATTTGGCCAGTGGGTCTATGGATAAGACTGTGCGAATTTGGGATACCATACTTGGACAAACTTTAAGAATCTTAAGCAGTCACACGGAAGCTGTATCCGCTCTGAGATGGGGAGGTACTGGGCTGATATATTCAGGCTCTCGTGACAAGACGATAAAAGTGTGGCGTTCCGTTGATGTATGTGATTGATTAGAATTACTGGTGACGTGTATTTTTGAATAATGTCATTTATAAGTTAGTTCGCGTCTATAAACGCCTTGGATTGTTTATCGTAGGGGGTGTTTTGCAGAAACTTGAATGGTCATGCTCATTGGGTCAATTGCGTTGCATTGAATACTGATTATGTCATAAGAACTGGCGACTTTGAACCAGCCGATGCCGAGAAGCTTGCTTACAATGACATTAAACGAAGCGGTTGGTAGTTTAAATTTTTATATGTTTAAGCTTTCGCGTACTTGATTTTTTATTATCATGTTTGGGTTTTACAGACGATGCTGTAGAGATACAGAAGAAAGCTCTTGCACGGTATGAGTCCGTTAGAAAAGGCACAGAGGAACGATTGGTGTCTGGGTCCGATGATAATACTTTAATAATGTGGTTACCCGAAAAGGATAAGAAACCGCTGAGTGAGATCATTCAGTCAATATACTTGTGACATGTTTTACTTCATTTTACTAAGTTGCTAATTTTAATTGTGTTGTAAATTGTATTCACTTCATTTAGTTCGGATGACTGGACATCAACAACCTGTCATTATGGTATCTTACTCTCCCGATGGCCGCTTTATAGCATCAGCGTCATTTGATCATCATGTGAAAATTTGGGACGGCAAAACAGGAAAGTTTTTAGCATCATTATTTGGTCACTTGAGAAGAGTGTACCAAGTTGCATGGTCCGCAGACTCAAGAATGCTTGTTAGTGGAAGTTCGGACTCCACATTAAAAGGTAATCTTGAAATCCCCTCTTCAAAACGGATTTAAAAAAATCAAACAACATCAATATTTCTCGTTGATTATTTTAGTATGGAATATGGCCAAGAAGGGGAAAGCGGATGTTCAATTGCCAGGCCATGCTGATGAAGTGTACACAGTAGATTGGTCTCCAGACGGCCAACGAGTAGTATCAGGAGGAAAAGATAAACTGCTTAGAATGTAAGTAATATTATTTTCACAAGAAAAATATAATATTTGTTGTATGAAAATTTCTTCAGTCCTTAACACAGTTCAATATTTTTGTTTTAGATGGAGAGCATAGAGCGATAAAGATTCATTCACATTATTTGTTTATTCCATTCGACAATTTTGTTTTCAAATTCTTATCACAAAGCAAATTTTATATATCTTTTTACACGCAACATCTGAGTACGTAAACTAATAAAACTATTACATTAAACATAACAAATTAAAATTTACTACTAGACTTCATCGTTGTTTCGTTTGTAAACATTTATTCAACTTTGACAAGACAATTTGACATAAAGCATTCAATTCGATATATATCTATTCATAATTGGAATTAACTTCAAACAACCGATATAGAATAATAGAATAATTACCTTTAACATTGTTACCAATTACAAACTACATGCTATATACCACACACGACACTGACTACCGGCTGCGACAAAAATATTTTGATTGCGCATATTAATTGTTTATATATTTATTGTAACCTAATGAAATGGCTCAAATTTTCGCAGATATCACGTCATAAAGACACAACAACGATCAAATATGAAATTGAGAAGTATTAATTATTGTAAATTAGAACCATACTGAAATTCACGAACTAAGCAAACGGAGACAACACGCATAAGCTTACAAGAATGACATAAATATTGAATGAATAGTAATGACTGACAACTAGCAACAATCCATAGTAAGAATTTTTGCATTCTCCCCAATTTTATGTTATCCAAGGTATACCAAATTTTTGCTGCATATGTTTTCCCTATCACTTCCCAGTTATCTTTGCTATTAGGTAAATTAGAATACTGCAAACAACGCGAGCGTTATCAAATTGTGAAGTATAACAAAGTGCTGTAGAGAAATACCATATTATATTATAAGGCAGATCATGTTAGATGATATAAAATTTTTAACAAGATCCAATAAGAAATTTGATTTTTTAATATTTTCATGTATATTCTTTTTGTATTTGTATGCATCGATTTGGTAGGGTTGCCTTTCATGGCATTTTAGTTGAAAAGCAGTTTTTTTCTATATAGCATCATTCTTCTGCGGGTGCATTTTTCTCTTTGTAGTAAATAGAACCTTTATTCGCACATTTGAAGGAGGGAGTTCACGGCAGCGTCTTTATCTAAGCCGGCAGCCTCGTAAACGGAACGTACCACTTCTTCATCCATATTAGGAAACATTTCTTTTAACTATTAGAAATAATATTAGCAATCAAAAACATTTTAATATTAATTTGCCAAAAGCATGCTCGTATGAAAATTTTTATCAAGCGAATTAGTACCTGTTTAAAATCGTCTTCGTTGAATGTAGGACGCTCCACCACAGCTTCTTGTGGCACAGCTGTATTCACAGGTTGATTACTTAGATAGACTTTATGGGGATGTACTTGTTTACCTGGAGGAGCCTGAGGCCCTGTGTAAGGAACAAAACCTCCCATAGGCATAGCACCGCCGCCAGATGGAGCAGCCTTTAGTTCAAAAACTAATTGTTAGTTTCTTTTTCTTTGAAATCATTTATTGAGCAACCGTTCATTGTACTTACCATGAAACTGAACACTAATAATATTTGTCCCTCTTTTCCTTCGCCCTGTTTACCGCTTAATGGGTACCACTCCTCACTTGTTTCTCCTTTGAATATTTCATCTGGAATGTTGATTTTTGCATGCGCAATGAGCTCATCGACTGAGAAATTACATTCATCGTAAATTTCCAA
>JAQFYG010003794.1:0-11993 GCA_034694325.1 Entomobrya corticalis | reverse complement strand
ACAGATAATCAAAAAATGGATACATATTTGTTTTTCTAAGTTGTTTCTAGATTAAGCGTGTGTTTATCTTGAAATTTGCATTTGCATCATTGAGAACGGAAACTAGTTTTTGATTGATTTTAATTGTTAAACAAGCAAGAACAAGTGAAGAAATGTTTTTAGCGCAATTTATACTTTATTTTAAAATTTCAGTTGTTGTTCTGATAAATAAATGTTATAAATTTTCACCTACAAAATGTACTACAAAACATTTTTCCAGTAATGCTGTTTTTCACATATCAAAGAAAGGAAAGCGTAGTATAGTACTATATATTATTTTAATTGCTAAAGATTTGGCATTGGTAATTTAATTAAATGACAGGTGCAGGAACAGGTAACTAAAAAATAATAAATAAATTTGGGGGTAGCGCATTACCTTTTTAAATGCAACTCAGTTCTAGCTGCAGTGGTTTATTAGTCGGTGATACTGACGCACAGAAGTAGTTTATTTAAAACAATATATTTTCCGTGTCACACTGAAATAATAAAAAATAAAGGAAAAGAAAAACGATGTTTTTGCATCGTTATAATCATAGGTTGATGTTGCTGCATTCCCATTATTTTTGAGTCGTTTAAGTTTGTCCAAATAGCTAGTTCACCAAATAAGTTTGAGACCAACTACAAAATTACAAATTTTGAAAAATTGAGATTGATTACAAGAGATCATATATATTGACAAGTCTTTACTAGTATAGCGTAAATTTCAATGTTGCTAACACAAGCAAACATGTAACTGTTTCGTTGAAATGCCAATTTATGATAAAGGTGCCTGGAAACATTAAATCAAAAGTGATTTAGATTTGTGATGGCTTCTAAAAATATTTTTATTTATCCTGGTTTATAATCCATTGGCTTGTATAGTCTTTTCAAATTGAATGTCTGGACCTAATATTGTGGTTTGAGTTTTTGCACAAAATTTTCAAACAAATTTTGATTCTTTGTAAGTCTTTCTATAAATATATCAGTTTGGTGAATTACTATTCGCATTGCAAAAAGCCTTTCTATGATATTTTTTGTAATTCATAAATATTATGTTCATGTAACTTTTACGTTGTAAAATTGATGATTTTGAATACCCATAAACCTCTTGCGTAGAACATGTTTAGCCATGACTTGATAATTGAGAAGATAGTGCAGGCTGTTTTGTTAATTCAAATTACTTCAACAACAAATTACATTTATTGTTTTTGCTATAAGTAAATAAGATAAAACATATGAGTATAACATTTAAACTGGATTAATAATTGCGCTTTAAAGTAGCTTAGAAAAAAAAACATTTAAATGCAGACAGAAAGTAATGAATGATTTGAGCTAATACAAAATAGTAACAAATTCTAACTTACGCAATTTTAATACCCATGATATTATTTTTCAACGCAATTGTTCCAATATGGTCATCGTCTGTACAAAGTACAAGAGAGGACATTACACCGTTTCAGATAGTTGTCGATAACCCTACTAACCACAATATCGTTAGGCTGGTTTTCTTACCCATAAAAACTAGTTTCTATACCTACTGGACAAGCTTCATTGTACCCTTTTCTATTGTATCCTGTGCAACAATGTATGTTAATTATTACAACAATGTACAAGAAAATATTCGATGATGATGAGAAAAGATGAGGAAGGAGTTTCAACATAAAGAAACTCCTCTATTAAAAGTCAACCCAGTTTACACTCAAAATTCTTCTAGTTTACATCTTCTTCTCTTTAATCAATCCATAAATAATAGCACATTTTTCATATTCTCTCATTTCCTCAAAAAATCATCAATAAAAAAAGAATTCTGACATAAAAGTGATCATAAGCTAACACAATGACAAATTTGATAGTTAGATAGATTTAGATTTATGGCACTCAATTTGATTTTGTTATAATACCTGTATATAAAGTACTATTTTATTGTTACTTAACACTTTTACAGTAATTGTTTGTATTTTTCATTTGCTTCAAAATTTAGGTAATTTTTGTAGTTGTACAAGTTTGCCTAAGCACACAAAATAAACCATTACATAACATAAATAAATAACAGTGAATATTTTATAATAACTTTAGTTATAATAAATAAAATGTTACCCAAAATGATAAATGTACACGTAGAAAGTGTATCGATGTACTGCAAATTGCTATCAAATATTTTATACAATGTAGTTAATTTTAGGATAGACACTGCTTATCTTAATATTCTTGAAAATGTATTCTACTCTATCAATAAATAAATCACATTAGCAATTTTAAATGGTCGACACACCGCTTATTCAAAAGGTTAAATGGTGTTACAAAACATTCTTGTGTCAATAGCAACCCAAAGTTCAACAATTTGCATAATAGTTTACGTATAAATATTGTCCACCTTTTTACTTCATTGTTTAGTTGTTTATCTGACTTAATTTAATAAACAATAAACCAAAATTATTGGAAGTTTTTATCAGAAAAGACAAGCAAAGCTGTTTTGTTAATCTAAATATGCAGTACTTAAAATGTAATTTTGAAAATAATTTAGTTGATAAGAGTTTTTATTTGTGGGGAAAAAGTCAGTTATTTGTGGCTTTATCATGGTCTTGTATTCAAAAGACGTTTTATCACTTTTTACTACTAATTATAGCTTCTATTTTTATACTTCAAATATACTTTTAAATTCACAAATGTTTTCTTATCGCATAGATGTATTTTATGCGCACATAAAGATTGAACTTGAACATACTTAAATCAACATATTTGGTCAAAGTTTTAGAAAGGCAAAACATTTCTACGCGCACGTGCATATGGATCCATATTGATTTTGAAAACATTAGCATAATATTAAGTGCTTTGGACTTTCAACCAATAAAGTTTTAATCCAAAATAGTAATAACCTAAATTTAACTACGACGTATTTCAAAATAAAATTTGGTAATCAAAAAGATAAAATCCATAATTTAAAAATTAAAAACCAATTTTTCATACTTTTGTTTCTCTAAATATTATGCCCGTTTATGCCTTTAGAAATAATAAAGTATTTTACTTTAAATAACTTAGTATTTTCCAGTCTAACTTTCATATGTAAGAATTGGCTTACCAGTTTAATTAAATTCCGTTTATCAAGCATTTGCTTTACCTCAGCAAAAAGTGTTAAATATGAACTAAATATTCCAAAAAAAATAATCATGTCACTTACTTTAGCAGCATTTAAAGTCCACTATATTCATGAACGTTTAGTTCCTACGCCCTATTCAGCCAATTTATCTACATGTTCTCTAAACGATAGCCAAACCTTTAACAAAATTCATCATAAAATATATCGATGTGTTGCAACATTGAGCTTTGCATGTCTCTATATATCCGTTACTGTACGTCTTATTTGGCTTATGGTTAACTACAAATCTAAAAATTCCAGTTTAGATGAAATAGTGATATACTCCATTTTTGCGTTTGGAGGAACGATTCTGTGTTCTGTTTTTCATCAATTGCAGTACATAATTCCGAAATTAAATACGTGGTTAACCAAACCTGTCAAATAGATATGATCTCATCATTGAAAATTTATAAAATCAAAATACCATTTATTAACATCACATTAACTTTCAAGGAATTATTCATTTATGGATTCTCATTTTGTTTTATTCCAATTCCACTTGGATTTATCGTCGTTCCTTTTGGCATTGAATTTGACCCTGGCCAATTGGTATTCGGAACAGACTTAAAAGTCAAATTTATATTTGGGATGATCTACTCAACATCAGTGTTTTACGCTATCAGCAATTGCTTGTCCATCTTCATTTTATATATAGCTATCCTAGAAGGACTTAGTAACTACTCATTGTCCTTTTATCTCAGAAATAAAAACTTAAACTGCTTTACTCTCCAATCGAAGCAAATTTGTTTAAAGTTTTCTAATTGCTTTCAGCGTTTTCAAATTTTAAATATTATTATGATAAATATCAATCAAGTTTTGCAACAATTCTTAACAATTTTGATTTTTGTTGGAGTACTTTTAGGTTCTTGCGGTGCATACTCCGTAATCAAACTTTTTAGTTTATTAAACATTTTTACATATTTATCAACTGTAGCAATCACTTTACTTTGTTTTGTTAGTGCAATCTTATTAACATATTTGGGGGACATTTCATATTCTGATGTCATCAAGTTTAAGCATTTTTGGAGAATCCATTGTAGCAGAAAGGAAGACAAAAGAAGGCTGCTGGCATGTCCAAATATTGGAGTTTATTTAGGGCCGTATGGGGTAACCATTGCAAGTTTGGGTATTCGAATATGCGACGACATCATACAAAATACAGTTACCATTCTAGTAACGGGTGGTTTACATATTACATAGGTCATAATGAATGCAACACTAGAATATATTTTTAAGAATATTTAAAAATAAATAGTAAAACTAACATTAATTTTACACAAAGATTGTTATCAAATATATATTGCCATATATGTGCACATAATTGAATTTATTGTGTTTATATATAATATTGA
This sequence comes from Entomobrya corticalis, assembly GCA_034694325.1. Classification (NCBI taxonomy): domain Eukaryota; kingdom Metazoa; phylum Arthropoda; class Collembola; order Entomobryomorpha; family Entomobryidae; genus Entomobrya; species Entomobrya corticalis. The sequence continues at coordinate 7,487 of JAQFYG010003794.1, read as the reverse complement.
AATAATTTGCTTGTAAAACTTATTCTAAATTTTTCTAATGGGAACGTTTTCTTTAAAGTTTAAAAAAATCTGAAATTCTAAACAAATTTTGCCATTTTTATTATCTTATTCAACCCTTTTTGTTTTCATGGTGGAGCTACGTAATGAATTCGGAATATATACACATCAAAATTGCATGTCTGCGAAGCATTTGTTTTTTATCAAAATGTCCAATAATGCAATAAAATATTTTTTAAAGTTTTTAATGGTTATGAAATGACAAAAAAATGGGGTTTTTCTGGCTCTGACATATATAGTATTAAATACAGACTATTTGGCCTTAAATATTGAGAAGCGTGCGGTGACTAGCTTTTAATATGAGGTATTACTAAGATTAATTCAGGGAAAGATGTTTTCAACCGATTTTTTGGTAACAAATTGCAGTCTCTGTGCTTTTGGTTTGGTTTTTTTCATTATCTTTGCAAAAAGTGAAACTTCTCTTTTGACCGTGTCAATCCCGCTGTTGAGAGTATTAAATTTCTAATAAAATACGTTTTTGCAAATAAATATACAAAATATGCGTAATTTTACAAAACAAACGTAAGTTTTTATTTGGTTTCTTTCTGTAGATGAGACCTACGTAATTTGTAAGGACGATTTTCAGATTTTCCATGATTTTCCATAGCACCAATATCGGAAAACAAGCAACGCCAGAGATCACTAAATTTTTGAAACCCGTCCTTCATTAAATGAGAAATCGTTTCAAAATACGGACAACTCCTGACCCAAATACTGTAAACAGTTTTCGTTATTGCACCGACCAAAAATATAACTTTGTGACATTTAAAACAGCAAAATGGTAACTGATTCGCCACAACTTTATGCTGCTTGTCAATTGATAAAGTCGACGTCATCTTTCAATGCTCAAACCAGTCTTTCATAAAACATGTATAGCATGCAACAAGTGAAAAGTCCATACATCACATATGCAATTACATGTTGTGATGCTTTTGAGCTTTCAACTTTTTCTATTTAGTTTATTTTACGAATAAAAATAAGTATCAATAGTCCAAATTTTGACGTGGTAAATTTTAAACGGATGATTACAAAATTGAAGTACAAATTAGCTGTTGAAATGAGTACTAATAAAAATGGAAATAAAACGAATGAGTGTTGGTTAGCTGTGAACGGGTGTACAGTCTTGAGAGTTAATATTAGACCTGTCAATTATTATGAAAACATCTTTAAATTTGTTGAACTTTATGATTTTGATTGTGAGAACGGTTAAATCTTAAATTTATTGTGACTTTATTAATTTTGTGGAGCAGTCATTATGATCCAATTATTAGAAAATAAGCCAGTGGTAAATATATTCAATTACGACGACCCAGAATTGTTCTTTTTTGGTGAAGAATTTCGCCAATATAGCCTGTTTATCTATGTAACGGACGGTTTACTATATTATGTATGGTGGACAACATATATATTGCATAGATTTCTACTTGCTCATGCCTATCTACTATATTGAAAGTCAACTGCAACTTACAAAAGCTTGATATGAATCTCATTTAGCAGGTATTCACATAATAATATTTCCATTTCCCGTCCATTATAATCTTGACTTGTTATCTTTCTAATTTGAACTATAAATCATTTTAATTCAGCTTAATAAATTTATTCGTAAGACCACTGACAACAGTGACACGATGTGTAGATTCTACTTGTTATATTTTCAAAACAAACTATATAATTATTTCTAAACACCATTTACATGTTCAAATAATGAAAAACGTGGGGCTTAAAATTAATGGTAGATGTTGAAGAAGAAAATACAAGAATAAACGTCTAAATAACATTAATTAAAAATCCTCAATTAATAACTCAATCACAACGTTTAAAAAGTTCATGTCTAAAACTTGTATGCTACTTAGATATGTAACCTTGATGAACGATTGTTTTAGCAAAAAAATAGTGTTTTCTTTCAAAATAATGTTAATATTTATATGCAAAGCCAAATGCCAGTGAGAAAGCCGCATAATAAAATGTATGCAAGTACAAGGATTCATAGCAAATACTTGATGATTAAAGATATACCGAATAAGTATTAAATGCGGCTATTATATTTTAATAGAATTACTCCTACGCGACCATAGTCACATAAACGGGTGGCCTTGAGCATTGAGATATTGTTTAGACCCGGATCTTTATGATGGGTCGCTGTATTTGCTGCTGAAAAGATGATGGATTTTTCTGCTAAAAATCCCTGGTTACCGATAATGCAAGCTGTGAATATTAATGTAATTTTATAAGATAATCAACCTTATAGATTTACCTGGTCTTTGTTGCACTGAACATATATAAAAAAATTTCATTTTTTTCTTATAATGTTTTGTTGAATACATATCTAGCAACTTTAAAAGCACGTGTTTCGAAAGCTCACATCAGCATTTAGTAGATATGAGTATAGTTTTGAATTTAACATATTTCTAAAATATAATAGTTATGTCAAACTTTGCGCAACTTAAATTTAAATCGAAAAGATGTAATCAATAAATTGAAAAATAAAACCAACTGCGTATACTATACTTTTCTGAATAACAAATTATATATTTTTTGAATAATTTAGTAGTGTACAGTCCAATTTCCATATTCCACAAGAGTTAGCTCAAAAGCTTAGTTTTATTCCTTCCTTCAAGGATTTTCTTTCAACAAAAAATAGTGTTAAATGAGTACCAAATGCTACAAAAATAATTAAGCATGTCGCTTACCTCAGCAGCATTTAAAGTCCACTATGTTCATGAGCATATAGTTCCAACACCTTATTCAGCCAACTTATCAACATTTTCCTTAAACGACAGCAAACTTGTCAACAAAAAGCATCATAAAATGTATCGATGTCTGGCCAGATTGAGCTTTACATGTCATTATATTTTTATTGTTACACGCCTCATTTGGCAAATAGTTTACTACAACTCTAAAAATTACAGTTTAGATGAAATAGTAATATACGCGATAGCGGCATGTGGAGGAACTATTCTGTGTTCTATATGCCGCCTGATTGCAGTAAATAGTTCAGGTATCAAATACGTAGTTAACCAAGCCTGTCAAATTGACGTAAATTCGTCATCCACAAATTACAAAATCAAAATACCGTTAACTGGAACGGCATTCACTATCAAGGAATTATTTATATACGGATTCTCATTTTGTTTGATTCCCATTCCGCTTGGTTTTTTTCTGGTGCCTTTTGGCATTGATTTTGACCCGGGCCAATTGATATTCGGAACTGATTTAAAAGTAAAATTTATATCTGGAATGATATATTCAGTATCTGTGTTTTACGCTACCTGCAACTTTTTATCCGTCTTGATTCTATTGATAGCGATTCTGGAAGGACTTGTTCATAGCTCATCAACAATTCACTTTAAAAATACAAATTTAAATTACTCGTCGCCTGGTTCTAAAAGACTGAGTTTAAAGTTTCCTAAATGCTTCCAGCGGTTTCAGTATTTAAATATTCTAACAAAAAACATCGATGAAGTTTTTGAACATATTTTAACAATTTTGATTTTTGTTGGAATCGTTTTAGCTTCTTGTGGTGCATATTCAGTGATCAAGCTTTATAATATGTTAAACATTTTCACGTATTTAGCAAGTATAGCAATCACTTTAGTTTGTTTTGTAATTGCAATTGCATTGACACATTTGGCTGACATGCCACATTCTGATGGAATTAAATTCAAACAATTTTGGAAGTACTATCTTTGGAGAAAAGATGATAGAAAAAGGCTCAAGACTTGTCGCGACATTGGAGTGCATGTTGGGCCATATGGAATAGGTGTTGCAAGTTTGGGTATACGAATATTGGACGACATGATACATAATACGGTTACAATATTGGTAACTGGCGGTGTAGATAGCATAAAATAACGACTTTTATGTGGGCAGTGGCCTTTGTATATATTTTAAGAAAGGCTTCATGGTGCAAAAGTACTACATATAAAATATGAATAACTTTGTTTGTACGAGTATGTCCACATGGACGTGTCATGGCTTGATGAAAACGGCAAAGTTGAAGCATAGCAAACGTATGTTGGTACGTCACGTGATATACTGGTTTATTGCAAAAAATATGTTTATCTGCCTGTTGGTAAAAGTTCGTTTTAATAAAAATATCCATTTTATCATTTTAACGTCTTCCTACTTTAATTTTTATCATTTAATGTACTTAATCTCGAAAAAGTTTAGTTTTTTTAATGCAAAACCCAAAAAAAGATTATTGTGTTTTATTGTACATTTATTATTGGATATGAAGATAATTTCTTGTTGGTGCATTTTAAAGATTCAGTTTTGTTCTTGGTTTAAATTTGAAAGCGCTGTCTAGAATGTTGTGAAATTTAAAGCTGTGTATTGGAAGATTAAAAAGACAAATCAAGAAGATTCTGGAAATATATGCAATCATCACGGGAAATGTGAGTTTCAAGAAGATATTACATATGTGTAAAAATTTCGGGGCAAAATCCCATTTATACTCGTGTTTTATTGGATCCAAGTATCAATCAATAACAAGCGGGTTATTATGGGTGCCGGGTTTCACCGTTGCATTTAATAAATTGTAAAAGTGCTTTTTTTCTATAGTGCTATTTGAATCGGACATGGCAAAAATCCCGGCGATTGGTTAGGAGTTTTAATCGTTAAATGTGTTTTAATTGGTAGCTAGTTTTAAGGGGGAACAAAAATAATAATAAATGCATAATTACAATAATAAATCTTTTGAAAGCGCGCCATTTTGTTTTTCAAATAATGCATTAAAAATCACTATACCATAAACTTTATTTGACGGAACCGCTATATCGGTCCAATAAAACCCGGGAAAACGGGTTTAGCCTCCTAACATTTTAACCCATGCGCCGTATCTGATTTAAATCCCTTATTACCCGTTTAAACCCGCGAGTCTGGATATTTCAATGAAAAGCTGTAGTTTTCCCACGTAAGGTTTTAAGTACACGATATAATTGTTAGCAAATACGCTTAGAGTCAATTTTAAGTGAAGCTGCACTTATGCAAAAACAAAAATAAACTGAACCACTGTAATTATATCCGGTTATAGCAGCTAAAAATTCACGCCGTCTGCTTTACGTTTATTTATTTTTTAAATCCATTCAAATCTTTTACATGTTTGGGCACAATCCACACGCATCATGTCTCAAAAGTAAGTTTAACCTGCTTTCCATTAAACAGTTGGCATTGTCAAAAATAGAGTCAGAAAAAACACCTTTAATAGTAAATAAAAGATACATTAAAAAATAGCAAATCTTAAACATTTTAATCTAAACATATTTCCAAGTTTCTTCAAACAAGTGATCATCCTCAGTCTAGTCAATTTAATTTTGGCTTATAGTTCCATATTTTATTAGACTACAAGTATCTAATAGAATTCTCAAAAGAATTCGTAATTTTTTAAAAACTTCTACAAACCTAAAGCAATTAATAACAGGCAATATTAATTTTATAAATTTTTTATTTTCAAGAAAATTGCAATCTCACCCAAACTTAATCCCAAACTTTACTCAGCATAGATTCTGCCACCGGTCCCAGTTTATCTGAAGATCTACTTTTTTAGTGTTTCAAATCCCACCGAAATCGAATTTGAAAATTACCCAATATTCCAAGTATTTGGACCATATATTTTTCAGGAAATCAGAACAAAACTGAATGCTAAATTGGATGATCAATCAGATACTTCCACTGTTCCACTCATAAAGAGCACATAAACTACCATTTTTGAGATCATTCTGCAGAAACAAATAATAGCTTAAATAATGTGCCATTTGCAGCGGCAGCAATTAAAATTGAAAAGGATTTGCCATGGACACTGCGTCGCATTGCTCATATGATTCTTTTGAATCATTAAGAATCATCATTTGTACAAAAAACTGTAAAATGGGCACTGTTTGAAAGGTGGAAGGTTCCATTTTTAGAAAAAACTGAAGAAAAAATTGGATCAATTCAGTAAAAACCAACAAATTTCGCTTCTTTAGGGGATAAAATGATGCATAACAGGAGCGTTAAAAAAACGACGTGGTCTTTATGATGATAAAAAAGAATTTGGGAAAATCGGTAAATTTAAAAATGAGACTTGTTTAAAATTTTTGGGGAAGTCAGAGATAAGTTTTAATGAATTTTCTGGAACAAATGACACCATTATTGCGCCATTTTATGAAGAAAAAAAAAACAAAAAAATTCTATATTATTTAATGTTGAAATTTTTGGCTCTTTATGTTTGACATTTTCTGGAAATATTAATTTTGAAAATATTCGAGATCATCGGTTTACGGAACCTAAAAGTTTACTTGAGGATCCTAAAATCAGTGACGATAACAAGTGCTTCTGTAAAACTATTTCGAAGGAAAAGCCGGAAAAATGTTTGGGAAAAGGTGCTTTAGACTTGGGACCTTGTCGAGATAGTGCTCCGGTTGCTATGACGACACCGCATTTTTTGGATGGAGATGTGAAGTATTTGGAAAAGATTTCAAGTGGAATTAGACCGGAAAGGAATTTACACGAAACTTTTGTTAATGTGGAGCCAATCACGGGAGCTGTGTTGAATGAGAGTAAGAAGATTCAGTTAAATTTAATTTTAGAAAAAGTGCCAAGTATACCGTCTATGAGGTCCCTTGAAAATTCGCAGTTTCGTTTGTTTTTGGCTGATTAAGTACGTTAATTTTTAAATCAAGGTATTAAACTAAAATCTTTTAGTTTTGGCTTGCTAAAATAATTAGTTTTAGTTACTTCAGATTTTTTATTTTTTCGTGTCTTTTCGGGTAACCCTATGGATACCGTCCATAATTTGTAAATCGTTTTCCACAAGTTCACATATGATAACAAAACTTATGTTCATTACATCTATGTTATCGCAATAACTACAATTTTGACAAAAATCAATTTAACGTACCTTATTGTACAATCATATTATCAAATGTAGCTAACTCATCTTAGAGCTGCAGGAGCATCTTGGTAATGAAAGGTAGCTCATATCCCAATAATATGAGTAGCTTATCTGGGTAGCTATGTGGACAGCAAAAATGACAATTTGAGACAGCGTTTGTGGCTGCATAGGCAGCTTATCTGGGTATTAGGGGGTCACAGGGAAAGTTGTGGACAGGAGTAACCTCACCACAGAATCAACTACTAGCATAATGAGTGAATTGATCAATTTTGTGTAGCTACCAATTTTTTCCGATGTACACTGTGGATGCCCACCTCTGATTTATAGATATTTAAAATATATTTAATCCAATTTTATTTAGCAACAAAATTTATCAGCTAGTTTTTTAAAATGCCGACATGACCAGTGACACGGTAAACTCATCAACTATAAAAAAACGGTACACCGATTATTACATAGTTAACTTTTAAAATTCATAAAATAATAAATCGGGTAATACCGATGGAGATAAGTGACAGGATATAATGTTATAACCCGGCTTCGCCGGGCTTGCTTCTGG
>JAQFYG010003793.1:0-11994 GCA_034694325.1 Entomobrya corticalis | reverse complement strand
CAATCGATTTGCCGTTTAACGGTAACGTAGTATTTCAAAATTTTATTTGCATATTACTCAGTTAGAAAAATCCTTTCAAATGATTCCTGACAAGCTATAAAGCGCTATGCAAAAATTTCGAAATCTTAACCGTCTCTAACGGTTGCCGTTGACCGTTAGCGCTCAAAATCAATAAGGTCATGCCCAAGGCCTATATGAAGCGATTGTCGAAAGAATGTTTCAAAAAACTCTAACCGTTCTTGAGGTCATCGTGCGGACAAACGGACGAACAGACGACACAGCCATTCCTAATACCTTGCTGAAATCGCAAGGTAATAAATCCAAACTTTCATTTGTCACGATTTAGTCATCCCGAATAATGTCACAGCGGAAGGATTAAAATCAACATGTAAATCCGTAATGGTATATACGCCTCGAGTTAAAACATAATTATTTGGCAGCTTCTTCATGCTCATAATATATTGGCAAATGTGCATTAAAAGAAGAGCAATCCTTCTCTGGTCCTCCACAAGCTTATCCATCTGATCAGATTCTAGGACCTTAAATAACGGCAAATGGAACGTAGAGTTTTCACTCCTTTTAATTTACATTCCAATGCAAAAATGAAGCACCCAATTTCTACTGCTGCCGCTACTTACATATTCATAATATTCTAATGCCTCCTGTAAATTGACACTGGACTGAAGGCGTCTAGATTTCCCTTCTTTCAGTTCCAAAGGAGTCTCAACCCTGCCATTCTCTATGTTAAACAGTCTGCCACAATGTATCCTGCTGATAAGCAGATTTATGCGAATCCAACTCCCAGGAATACTGTAAGGTTTCCAATGCAATGGTCCTTAAGATAAGGCACAAGCTGTATTTTGATATCAGTTTTGAGTATGTGGCCAAGTATAGGATGAATTGCGGGAATATCTGTTTAATGACAGTCTACATAAAATGACTTCCGGCTGAAGGCGTTAAATGGTAAAATTCTTATATTTTCCCTGGTGCATGGCTTATCATTTGCTTCCCAGGAGACTTTATATCTATTATGCTTTAATATTCGACTTTTTTCTTATCTTTAAAAGTTTATACTTTATCAGCGTCTCCAGCAACCACAGTTTGTTCATCAGAGTTGACTACTGCAATGTCCAAGTCCATTTCCGGATGATTACCAATAAATCGATTTCACTCGGCTACCAGATTTAAATCATTTTCAAAATACAGTATTCCAGCAGCAACCGCAGCACAAAATGCGCCCAAACTGTGCCCCACGATTCCCATCATGTGTTAAACAGTTCTCCACACAAAATATCGATATTTGACAGCAAAGTGTACCTTTTATTTTATTTCATTGGTAACTAATGTGATAAATGCCAGGCAACACAGAATGCCAGTTTTTTAATTGTTCACGTTTGCATAAAAATATCTAAAGCAATTTGTCGCTTTTAACTGCGTGAGAATGCGATGGACAAAAAACTATGATTTCTAATTGACGAAAAAAATCCAAATAAATCTTATGACGATTTTGGTCAGTGTTGAGTACAGCCAAGCATAAAATTACTTGCAGATCATTCAACAGAGAACAAAAACTAGTTTTAAATGTAGATCATGTTTGTAGTAAAGCATACAAGAATAATTTTTTTCCAAACAAATTTGTGCCGATAGTTTTTTAATGTAAATAAGGCGAAGTTAGACATATTTTATGTGTAACGTTTAGTACTTGCCGAGACCGTTGTACATAAAAAAGGATTATGAGTCATTATAAGTAAGACAGAGCCAAATTAAACAGTTACAAGCACAAAAGTAAAAGTACACAGTAATATATTTGTATTTTATGCTCAACCAAAATCAAGTTTGTTTGATGATGGCCGACCATTTAAAAGAACAGGTGAATTGAAAACTAAATGTTTAGACTAAAACTAAACTAAAGATTTAGTGGTACAGAATTGCATAGCATATTCAGTTACTTTTGTTAATAATTGTTCGAAACTAACAATTAATTACAAAGAAGTATAGCTATGAATAATTATTTTTTAATTAACCAATTCATTTATAATCTTCATTATTTCATACGGCTTCTCGTGGTCATAGAATGTTGACTTTTTGTATTTTCCCTATAATTACAAATAAACAGTCAACATTTAATTCAGTTGTGCATGATACATAATTTGTTTTATTTGAGCTAGCCTAAAGCATACCGTTTTATATTTTGCGCTTCTTTTTTCCTTTTTAGGAGCAGGATTTTTCTTCATCTTTTTCTCTTCTGGTTTCAAGCTATCTTTTTTGGTGTTTCATCTGTTCTGTAGCCTTTTTCTATATATTCATTAGTATCTTCTTTGTACTGCGGTGCCAGATTTTCATATAGATTTTCATAAAGTCCAGCGCTTGGTTGTTGATTGCTATCATCGATCCTTTGCTCATCAAAACTTCACATGAAATTTTAAGATTTTCCCAATCAACTACTCGACGAAATCTGTTATACTGTGGTCCTGCGATCAAACTATATAGATCAGTGTACCACGGCTCATCAAACTCAAGAGCGTTTTCCTGCTCGCAAATTTCTTGAAAATTCATGCTCTCCAAATCATTCAAGTACTCTAGCATTCCGATTTCCTTAACTGTAAGCTCTGAATTATCAGTATCCGATGGAACAAACAGACGCCGAAATAGAATGGGCAGTGGATTTAACGAAAAAGCAGTAAGAAAGCTCTGGAACGCGAGTTTTGGATAATGGTTTGCCAGCGGTTTGACCATGGAAAGGACTACGTGAGACAGCTTTTCATGACATTTCATTAGTTGAGCAGTTGCAGTATTTGGGTTCAGTTTCAAATTTTCAATTGTATTGAGATCTTTAGACAGCGCGTCCGCATACAAGCTATAACACAGTTGCCTAATGAACACATCTTCGTTAAATCCCGACAACGTCTTGTGCATGTTGCCAGAAATATTATATAATGTATCGCTAGACTCTGCATTCAATAAAATCAAATTCACGAGTTGTTCCACTTCCGTTTTTTTCTTGACCACAGTCCAAAATGTTGAGCCAGTAACTAGTGTGACATAACATTTCCTTTGATATGATTACCAGTACATCTTAAGCGTTTTCACACATCTTCAAATTTGGAAAAAACCGAGTCTTTTCAGATTTTAAGCTATATTTGGCAATCCCTGTTACAACAGAGAGCTGTTTCCCTACTGCAAGCATCAAGTACCTGAAACGCAAACAGAAGTGTTACTTATAATATAACCATCTTTACAATATAACTCGTCAATTTTATTCGCAAAATAGACTTACCTGAGTAAATGGTTCTTTGTAGTGATTCAGAATAAGACAATACACCCACAAATACTCGAAGTATCGCTCATATGAAATTTTATGAGGATCTAATTCGACCTGCTCCCCAAATTTAAGTTTACGTCCCTCTGCTAGCAGTCATTTCAAAATATTCCGAAATTTTGACGAGTGTGCAGGTGCAGCTCTGAATAAGCTTTGGAGACGTCCTTCGAGCAACATGAGACCTTCAGTCTTCCTGGAAGCCGCAGTGGCTGTTTACAAATTTATATCAGAATAATTTTAAAAGTCCACTAGAAATACAAATTTATGATATTGCAAACTGCTTTAATAATCCAACAAACATACAAGCAGTCAAATCCTTTTTTTCTTTATAAGACCCCCAGGGATCTTCAAAAAGAGGTAGTATACCATAAATGTAATTTTTCCAAAGTCCATTACTCAAGCGTTGATAACAGTAGAAGATTGCCCTTTGAAGGTTAATTTTGTGATTTCTGTGCTTACCGCTGAATATTATTTTTGCTGTGCATCTGTTGGAATGATTAAGTGATTAGGAATACAGAATATTCAGTAAAAAACACTACACATTCATAAAATGAGAAATAAATCTTACGCGAACAGTGACTTAAGACAAATAAATTTTGTATCATCATGTAGTTGGCATATTATATAAGCATTCCAATAATCAACAAGCAGTTCAACGTGATTGTTGCCAAGTTTAGCACAAGCGCCAATGATCTTAAGTAAATTTTAAAATCACAAATTTATTGAAAAAACTCAAGTTGATCTGCGCAGGCAAACAAATTTGAGTCTAATTTAAAACGTACCGTATTGGGATACGAAAATTTACAAGCAATACAGATAACAATTTGGGTTCCACTCTCGAGTATCATCGTGTCCTTATTACAATTTACTGAGCAAAAGCAATTTTCCTTGAATTAAAACCCAATTAACTTACAATTAACACAAAAATTTGGTTATTACATAATATAAACTCCATTGAAAGAAAATTACTTGGTCATAAGTATAGAGTGAACCAAGTGTAGGTACTTGTTCTTCAGCATTGGCGTCATCATTATCAAATTCAGAAGATGTGTCCATAAAAACGGATCCAGTTTCTTCAATGTCATCATCATCGCTTTCGGCCAACCTGTAAAACCAAGTTAATTTACATATTATAAGCATCTACACATAATTAGAGCATTATGTATTGTTACTTTTTGTTAATACATACCTGGGAATGCAATCCCCTAAATGATTCAATAAATCAATCCGTAATATATTTGACGCAATGCATCCAGCATTTGTCTTCGGACAATCCAGCAATATGGTATCCAAAGCTTTATCCACATTTTCATGACAGTCTAACGCAATTCTGCCCCCATTGCCGTCCAACGAAAACGCTAGATGGCAGCGGCAAAAATAAGCAGTGTTTTGGAGACGCTGCGAGCATATTAAATGTGCGTTTGTACACTGGTACGCTGGCGGAACTAACGGAACCCCTCCAAATTCAGAAAACAACAAATGTTCTGTTTCGCAAAATTTGGTCACGGCAGCAGTTGCCATGGTATCCAAGCAATTAAATAAATACGAAATAAACGTATTTTAAACAACAGCGCTAGTTACTAATTACATTTTCTAATTTTAAACTTTAAACAATCATCACCAAGAGAGAATTAGAGGAATGAAATAAGGAAAACAAAGGTAAACAAATGAAAGCTATTTTTGAGCTCTTTACATCATCTTTTTGCTAGATGGTAGCACATATATCAGCTGTTTGTTTTTTGTACTGCCTCATATCAGTTGCCTACACTAAAATCTTATGTGAAAGTAGTAAAGCACCACGGACACTTTGAAAGTTGAAAGTTAAAATTGCATGGAGATTTTTTTGGAAATTAATAATGCTATTAATTAATACAGTTCTTTTAGTGAGCAAAACAGTAAAGAATTCTCTGTCACGCACGTGTCTCTCACAATTTCACTAAACAAATTACACCTTTACACCTAAAGTGTTTTTATTGCTTCAATTACAGCTTAAAAAAGCTACCATTCAGTACTTGCGGCATATGAGTGTGGATATTGCAAAGCTTCTTTGCGTCGCTTGCCAAGGATTACCGCTGAAGCCGCCAACCTATCAATGTACAAAGGGACATATAGTTTGTAAAGGATGCCTTGACGAAAACGAATATTGTAACAGCTTTGGAATAAAGTACGACCAGGATTCGACTGGGGCAAAAATTTAATACCCAGTTCACAAACTTGTTGAACTTGAGCTTGACAGCATACAGTTTTAATGTCCAAAAGCAAATTACGGTTGCAAGGCTGCTGGATTGACGAGGACGGATATGGCGAAGCATTTGGAAATGTGCTGTAAAACGTATGTTTATTGCTACGTGCATTAGCTAATTTAAGCTACCAATCTTAATCCTGATATTGTTTAATGCAGATTTACACCACCTGACAGTGCTTCGTATGAGAATAATGATAAACAACAGCAGCCTTTGACCATTCAATTGCAGGTATGCAATGTTTTTACACATTTTCATAGCTAGTTTTTCTATTAAATTATGACGACATTCAAATTCAAGGAATCAGTTGTTATGCTCTCAGGGACCTGCCAACTTTCAATATTAAGAAGGCTTTGGGTGTCATCTGTGTCCGAAGACTTTTACGAGGATTGATGACTTTTTTTCTCATTATAAAATATTTCATGATGATCCTGCACCTGCTATTGCTTGTCGAATGGATCAATGTGGAATAAAGTTCCACACTGAGGTTGGTCATGGAAATAATTATATTTAAAAGTACTTTATGATTTGTCCTTTAAAATCAATTTATACAAATGATTCTTTCTTTTACAGAATTTATTACTACACAATTACGTAAAATTTCACACTGGCAGGGAGACATTGAGGATTTGCTGCTTTTGCAATCAAAAATTTGGAAGTAACGTTATTCGACGGCATCTCTATGACCAACATTGGGACAAGTGTATCAAATGAAGAATTAAATCGTTAATTTAATCAATTAAGTTATTGCTATTTTTGCAAATACATTGTTACTTATTCAATAGTGATGAATTAAAAACAATGTCATACATTGCCCCAATTTGGATTGCATAAGAATAAGTTTTGTTTTTAATTAAAGAAATTTTAATAAAAAGAGCTTTCTTGCAGAATTGGCACTGACTTCTTTGTCCTATCATCAATTTACTTCATTAAACATGTTAACTAGGAATTAACTAAAGGATTTTTTTAACTTTGTGGTGCCGAAAAAGAAACTTACATAAATTGTTCTCCTAAAAAAAATTCAGCATTTTCAACTGAATGTTTCATTCATTTCCACTCAAAATCTATCACCCCATTGAAAGCGGTGTAAACTCTATCCAATCTTTGCAAAATATATAATTTATAATATAGACAACTCTTTTAATTCTAATGACCTAGTTTTCGCATTTATTACAATGTTTTTTTTCATAAAACAAAGTCATATTTGTATGTCAATATTCGTAAACACTTATTGTATTGTTTCTGCTATTGAAGATCCTTATTCTTGCAAGATTTACATTTTGAACTTGGACGTTCCAATATACAAGCTATAGCAGTAAGGAAGGCTATAGCAGTAAGAGTTGATCATTGCAGTGGCAATGAACAGGAATTTTTCTTAATTTTAAAGGAAGTGAAGTTCAACCGAGAAATTTTTTATGCTGATTTTTATTTTAAATATTTTACCAAATATATCTGAGCTACAGAGGGAAGAATGGGACATTAAGACGCGTGCAAATGTAAACGAAATGTGGTGATAGGTGCTTAATTCACTTCTGAAATTAAGCAAACAGTTTCTCTTGTCGAACACAAGGCCATATACATTTTGTGTTTGTCTGCAATTTTGTCCTTTACATGTTAAATTGTTGACAAGTGAGAAGTATGCAGATTTCTTTATAAACATGTAAAATCATTTCATCCACAGGAATCTTTTAACTTGGAACAGGAACAAAAGTACACTTCTTAAGTCACATCCAATTTCCTTTCTTCTTTATAATAAATTAGAATAAATTAGTTTAGTGTTGAGTTTAAGCTTAAAATAAAGTCACGATTATAAATATAAAATACACGTGTTGACAATTTAAGTTGCGCTAGAATGTTTTTCAATTTGCGCTACAATTGCATTAAAAAGTGATGGCAACGGCATACTATATTTGAAGAAGAGTGCGTTGAATTGTGTAAGACAAAAAAGTTTGTGAAATGCAAAATATTTCAAAAGACTATCCCATGAAATTAGAAGGAGTTGATAAAGAAGGTCGATACAATTTTATCTTAACTGTGAATTTTCATTGATAAAACAAATTTATCAGCATATTTACCAATGTCACAATTACAAGACAAAGTTAAAATATAATTTCAAAAACTCGTTACATTGATAGAGCTTTCTTTAGAGTTTTACAAAAATTCATGGCCCTTAAAATGAATAACATAATTTTCAATGTCATAATACATCTTTGTACGTCCGGTAGCAATGCATGCAAACAGTGTTGCATCGGGGTGGGCCTCCTTTATGTGACGTTTTAAGGCCACTTTGGAAGCAGTTTTACGATCACAATCATCAAACCGACAGCTATATTGCACTTCTTGTTCCATTTGATGATTATCACCAGAAATCTGGACATTCTCAGCAGATCGTTTACAGATTTTCTTATAGAGAGATAACATATAATGCGCAGACAGCAGTTTCCCACAATCTGGACAAGGTATCTTGGCACTGGTTGCCTCTTTGATTGCAGGTTGAACTTCAATTATTTCATATCGGCTCTGAAAAGCAGTAGCATCTTTGGGTGACTCTTCTGGAAGATGATGTACTGGGAGTTCAGTATCCTCTACATTGATAACTGGGTCGTTGGTGCTGATTGACTGATTGTTGATATCGTCGTCTTTGGTAAAGCTGTTGCTGGATTCATTGCCGCTTGCAAACGGTTCTTAAAAGCAAATTAAAGATAATAATGACTAATGGTAAATCACGACCACGACCGTATTTTGTAGAAAAAAGAAAAGATAGTTTTACCAAGAAGATTGACACCTTTTTTCGCCATGAAAGAATTCAACGAATACAAAGATACTTCCTAGAGTTATATTTTATTCATATGAAATAAGCCACCCATACAATAGAAGAGAAACCAGAAAATCTCACAGTTATAGGATAATAAGGAAAAACAAACAACAAAGTCAAGTCACTAGGAGACGAAATGTTAGAGGTCATTACAGCAAAAAGATTTACAAAAAAATATTCTCAAATAAACCTGACAACAGGATATAATGACCTTGCGATTAATGTTGCACTAATTTAATGTAGTTCCCTCACAATGGCAATGCGCAAATGACACCCCACAAGCCATATTTGAAAGTAAAATATGGCAAAACAGAGTTTTGAAGTTGTATTTCTGTTATAAAGGTTAATTTGTATTTTATTTTACTCAGCGTTGAATTTCCATTCAAATGATACCGCACAAGCTATGTCTAATGGCAAAAATGACGAAAAAAAAGTTTTGCAATCGATTTGCCGTTTAACGGTAACGTAGTATTTCAAAATTTTATTTGCATATTACTCAGTTAGAAAAATCCTTTCGAATGATTCCTGACAAGCTATACAGCGCTATGCAAAAATTTCGAAATCTTAACCGTCTCTAACGGTTGCCGTTGACCGCTAGCGCTCAAAATCAATAAGGTCATGCCCAAGGCCTATATGAAGCGATTGTCGAAAGAATTTTTCAAATAGCTCTAACCGTTCTGGAGGTCATCGTGCGGACAGACGGACAGACAGACGGACGGACGGACAGACGACACAGCCATTCCTAATACCTTGCTAAAATCGCAAGGTAATAAAGTATGTCAACGTCATCTATACACATTATTGTGCTCATCATAAGTGTACCTAACAAATCTTAGGAAATAGAGAACAACAGTTGGCCAGTCTTTTAACAGCTATCATTTTGTAAATGTCTGGTTGAACAAGTGACTGGCTGACAACAATAAATATGAGTATAAGTTTCTACATCTAAAGGTTGCCTTCATACAACCGGCAATCCTTATGAAATCCAATCATTGCGTATAGTTTAATTGCTTATGACCATATTTAAGAAACATTTATTTTATTTTATTTAATCACAGTTATGAATGAATTTTACCTGTATAAGGGCGAAGGTGTCATGGCATATCAATGAACATCGTTGGATACAGTGAAATTGAAATGATTTTAAGGTCAGATAAAGAAAAGATTTAAGTCGGCAATTCATATTCTATACCCTTCTATCGCATAATTTTCATCTTTTAAAGTCAAAGCAGTTCTTTTGAAACACGCCATGATGTAGTTTTTATTGCATATGTAATATTTAATACAAAGCATGCATTTAATTGTATATGTATGAATACAAAAATGTTGTATGTTATGGGAATTGTCATAGGGAACTCGACTTATGTATTTATATCTTTATCCTGTTTTGGTCGAAATCTGCTATGACTAACACTATTAGACATCAGCAAGGAAAAATATCTTCGTAGCTGTATTTACAACCCAGTTATTATTTCCAACTTAAAAGGATGCTTCTTTGAAAACTTTTATTCATTCTTCTGAAAAACCGCCTAACAGAAGTTGGAAAACTTTCATAAAATAGTTGATGCTCAAATATTAAATAGACAGTTATACTTTATTATTGATTATAAAACAAACAAATAACTAGAACTTTTTATAAAGATTATTGTACCTCGTCATCCCACACACATTCTCTCTCTTCCCACGTGACTCATGATATGGCGGAACGCAGCGGTAGAGGTCTGAGAAAAGTCATATTTTCAGTCATATTTACATCTCTGATACTACCTTATCATCCATTTATGCGTTATCGTGTTCTATCATTCAATGATAAAAAATGTGTTTACATAAGAAATGATCGAAATGAGAGAGACTATCATAATTTGTTATGATTATAAACTTCCATTTATTTAAATCTTACATGTACGTATAATTTACCGTAGCAGCATAAAAATAAGTCGTACTCTTTTCAGTTATTAAATCACCATTTGAATAAATAAATAAAAATAAAGAGTACATAAAAATAGGATTAAAATGTTGTCGTAATAAGTGCATCGTTTCTAATGCGCATCCCGCTTAATCAACAATCGATAGCATTTTTTGTAAAAAACGAAGCCATAACCCGGTTGATTAGTTATTCTCATGCTTAAAAATTGTTTCTCTGATATCCTGATTGCATAAGACGTTTGTGCATTTAAGTCATCAATCAACTGCACATGGGCTTTGTTTATTTATTAGAACGAACTCACGCCAACAGGAACACAACTAGACAACTATGCAGTAAAATGTAACAGCGTCTAGCTACCGTTGACACAAGTACTCGCACTCGGTATGCTCTATTTACTCGTCATTTCGCTATAATCATTGAACCTCCTGCTGTTAAAAGTCTGCAAAATTTGGGTAGTTACTCCAACTCAAGAAGGGGCTAATACAATGTTATTATTGACCGGTAGAATGAACCTTGAGGGCAAGGCGTGGTAGATGGCAATGAGTATACAATTTTATGCACATAATGTAACAATGCGAATTCAGCAAGTCGCTAAGCAGATGCATATTGTTTTTCAGTGATTTCGAATTCAAATAAATATGTAAACATATGAACCTACGATCCGAAGACATCATTGGGGTTGAATAATAATATACATTTCAATTTATATTACATATTATTTTATCATTATTCGGTATTACATTTGATGCAAGTAAGTAAGACCATTTTTATCGAATTTCCCGTCATCCATAACCCCCAAATCATAAGTTTCAAAAGTTTGACCTTTAGAGGTCAAGTGTGAGGTCACGGGGTCATGAGAACGTTGTCATTGAATTCCCCGTCATCGATAACCCCTACGATTTAAGTTTCAGCTCCCTAGCTCCAATTTCAATGTTTGACCCCGTGCTACCATTTTAATTGGATTCCTGGTAGAAAAAAAGCCCTGAGTTGTAAGCTTCAGCTAGCTAGCACACGTCTTTATATTGTAGTTAACCTCTTGGGGTCAACAGAGGTCATGGGTCGATTTTGTCCAAAATCAATAGGGTTCGTCCTTGGTGCCCAAAGAGTATGTATACCAATTTTCAGTTGAATCGAACGAAGCGTTTGGACGCTAGAGGAGCGCGAATAGAGTAAATACAGACAACAGACGACAGATAACAGACAGAAATTTTACTGGCACCCAAAAAAATTTTTTTGCCTTTTTATAATAATCCTTCGGATCATAATAAGGAACGTGTGTATGCCAAATGCACGATCATAAATGTTTACCGGTAAAGGGTTGCCCAATTTATGAGCCTGTACCGGCACTGCTTTGTTGTATGACGAGCCAAAATCATTACAAATATTGCAATGCGATTACATTGTTTTCAATCTACTAGGGATGATGCAGCTAATATCAGCAGAGCTACCACTTCCCCTTTACGGTGTTGGGCATTTTGCAAATCGTAAGGTTGTGCGAAATAATTGATTAATGCTATGTTGAATTGAAAATGAGAAGACATGTCACGTATAAATGCATATTATGGATGCAGCAATATTGTTAAGATGATCATCATTCGATCATTATTATCATCGGTAAACCTACAAGGGTCGACACTGACAAACATAGACTTTTTTAATCTTTTTTAATCCCTTTTCCTTTTCTTTGTAA
>JAQFYG010003792.1:0-11995 GCA_034694325.1 Entomobrya corticalis | reverse complement strand
AACAAAAAAATCTGCGAACTTTGTAAAAATGCGAAACTCTGAATGCGAACTTTTGGTCGTGCGAAGGCGTGTCCTGCAAATCCGTGTCCTAGACCCTATTTTTGTATCTAGAGCTTTAAATAAAACTAGATTCAGCCAGTTTTACATGACCTTGGTCTTTGCACAGAAAACTTGAACTTGAGCTGAGCTCAAGAGAGACTACATTATAAGTAGATGTGTGCTCCGCACAGCATCTTTACACATATTCAGAAAAAAAGGCTTGAGTGACATGAGAAGCTTATCGTCAACGCGTGTGAATGTGAAAAACACAGGCACTATTCACCACTACACAAAAACATAATTAATCACTACGAAAGTACGGATATTTAATCAAATTTTATATGCTTATGCAGATCAACAAAAAGACTCAAAATCCTAATCCTGACAAATACAACGACATGATTTAATTTTGACTTAATTTTCCATTAAATTTAATTTTAAATCCAAAAAAGAAAGTTAGAGACAACGCCAATATAATATTTGCTTCTTTGGAATAGGCGAAAGCTAAATTGTTTGAATTAACTGTAATATTTTTTAAAATAATGCAGTTAATTGGGAAAAAAATTAATTAAAGTTGGCGTTGGCGTTACATTACAATAACTTTGAAGCAACTAATGAATGTTGGCAAAAACTCCGCGGTAACTGTATCACATTATTTTAATTGCAACTCAGTTACCGGTATATAAATAAAATTCTGCTTTCCTGCTAATAGTTTCATTATTTCATGAGTTACGGTATTTCTTATCAAAGGAGTCATTTTATTTTACGGACGATTTAGTTTGTTGAACGTCAACATGTTTAATATGGGAAAGCAGCTTTATAAATGTAAGGAGCACATTACGGGACAGGACGGCATCTTTTAATTTAATTGTAGCTTACCATTGATTAAAATTTTAATACTACAGTTGTGGCACTTTATACTGACGGTAGGCGTTTTTATCAAGTACCGATCTTAAAGTTTACGATAAAATTCAGTTGGATCTCAAGCACTATCAAACAAATCTCTCTTTGAGCCCAGTTAACTCTGTTTCCATTCACAATCTCTTAACTCACAAACAATTTAAAATTATGAATATTTTTAATGTATTTATATGCACAATACATTTTGTACATACAAGTGTTAATCAGCAATTTTCACTTAAAATGCTGCACAAATAATTTGTCAGCAAATGATTTTGATACGTCGTCTTGAATTTCAACACGCACATTAACTTATTGCTTAAACTACGCACAATGCGCCTTGTGATATTGAGCAAATGCTGAAAAAGCCTCTAACTAATTTTTATGAGATCAATATCTTAAGACTCTCCATTAGTTCCGCAAGTCCGTACTCGCTTTAGCATTAAAATAAATAACCAGTACATGAAAAAGCGTGTAAAAAACTTCAAAATACATTAAGTTAAAGCCACGTTTTGCACTTTATGGTTTTCAGTAGAGCTTTAATTAGTTTTATATGCATTTAAACTATTTTTGCACAATATATTAAAAATTTATGTCGATTTTGTTAAATTGTGCATTAGGTCAATTTGACATGGGTAAAGGACGAACTGGAAATGAAATTCAACTTAAGCCATCAATAGCTATTTTTCACAAAACTTCACATTATTTTAAAATCTCTCATACCAAACGCAATTGTTTGTTTGATGTTACAATAGGTTGTATTTGTATTCAAAGCTACATTGCCTTGCAATACATGCGAATAATCTAAAGCTATAACTGTTGTAACGTAAAATGGCTGAAATCATTGAAATGTGACTTAAATCTCTAAATAACGAATTCTACACTATTTGCTCCAAAAGTACCTCCAACCGGCAGGCTAGTTAATTTAGTAGTAAAACTAGTAAAATGTTAATTTGTTATTTAATATCCAAACAGCTTTTGAATGCACTTAAAAAATCAAGTACCAAGGAATGGTTATAAATCTCTAAAATTATCAATGTAAACCATTCTGACAGAATGAAGAAAATTAAATGCTCTACTTTTTTATATATATTTTGATAAATTGATTGGTATGCATTTAAAATTTTGTTGCACAATGTATAAAAAATTTCACAATTTTGTGTCTGTTTTGTAGTAATGCGTATAGTATTAGGTAAATTCACCTTGCTTGAAGGAAGCAGCTGAATCTCAACTGAAACCATCACAAACTATTTTTAACATATCGTCGCATTATTTTAAATTTCCTCAAACCAAACAATTGATTTTGATACCAATTCTTTGATTTATGAAACAATATTTGTATAATTGGATTCAAAACTACATTGCTTTGCAATACATGCGAATAATCTAAAGCTATAGCTTTTGTAACGTAAAATGGCTGAAATCATTGAAATGCGACTTAAATCTCTAAATAACTAATTCTACACTATTTGCCGCAAAAGTACCTCCAACCAGCAGGCTAGTGATTACAATTTATTTAACCTTTACTTACTAACCAGCAACCAAAATTCAAGTGATTTATTACCAAACAAAAGGAATGCATGACACTATCATGCAAGTGCGTGCCCCTAAAATAAAGGATTTAACCTAAATTCTTATTGCTATTTGTATTTAATAAATTTACGTAAGCTTACAAAACACTACATGGGTTTCAAAGCGCATAAAATCTACAATGTGAGGTATGTTCATGTTTAATCATTCTATTTTCAACTTTCCATAAGTAGTGATGAAAACGTAAGCGCACACACATATCTGGTCAGTTTTTATCACTAAACAACAGCCAAGCATTGAAGTTTCTATGACAATAAACAAAACTCCCAGCATTATTTTCCCTTTTTACAAAACTGGGGCCTCAGTTACTTGGTCACTGTTGCTTTGATAAACAAAAGATTCTAAAATTTATGTTAAAACTAAACTCCAGAAATACGTTTTTTAAAAATTTATTTCTGAATTTAGTAAATTTATAAATCAAATTTATCGAATTAAATTGAAGCAGAATGCAAATTTAAAATAATAAAACAAGACATTTGTATTTGTAACCCATAGCCAAAATTTGAGGTTGCTATGACAATCAACGAATTTCTAATGGCAGCTTTACTATACTTTTCCATCGTATAATGCACTATACTGAGAACGTAATGACCAGCAGCACAATATATTTGAAGTTTCAAAAACTGTTTAGCAAAACCGTAAATTGTAACTTTGCCAATTCTTACAGTCAATAAATGTTACAGTTCCATTTTTATATTACAATCTAGAGTTCAGTTCAGCAAAACATAAAACTAAATTATTTCATTTGAAAGTTGTTTTAGTTCCAACGTAGGTTTAAATCAGCCATTTTATGTTTACTGATAAATGAGTATTATGAATTTTAAAAATGAATAACTTACTGTTAAAACACATTAAAACAGATCTGCATATGTTTGATTCGACTATAAATTAATATTTAAAGTTAATAAAATATGAGTGTGTATTTGCATTAGATGTGTTAGTAGTAAATTTTACTAAATACTATGCCTAATTTAAAGAATAACTTGTGAATGATAATGACATTGTTACTTGATAATTGGAGTATTTAATAGTTTAGGTTCTTGAAGAATTTAAATTGTACAAATATAACGATATCTTAAAACAGGATGTACACTGGACATGTCATAAAAGAACTAAATTTAGGCTAAAGTATCTTTTTTCTTACAAAACGTTTTTAATACGTCAAATTTACATTGTTTGAAACGTATGTGGAGCCGCACTGCAGCTCAAAATGCAAGTTTGTAATGAAACATGCATCGTTGGAATTTATGGATTGTCTTTTTGTCTGGATTTAGGTGGTATCATACAAACTACTGTAGATATTTTAACTTCTGCTTTAGAAAACCTTAAACCACAAATAGCTTATTAGATTGAAGTTAAAGACAAAATTAAAAAGTAACATATTATATTCTCGTAACATTAACATACAGAGTAAAAGTAACATTCAGAGCATTAAAGAAAAATATGCGTAGAAAATAAGTGTTACATTACACTACTTCTAAGCTGATATCTTTAAAGACGTTCGATTGCAACTGATTAATAGTTTTTTAAGTTGTGTTATCAGCACCTTTTTAAGCAGTGAAATTTTACGGAAAAATATATCGCGGAAGTGAAAGTCAACTGCACACAGTACCTGGAAGTGTTATCAAGAACGCTTGCTGTCTTATATGTGCACATTTTGGACTCAGTTTTAAAGGAGTGTTTGGTTCAGTGTACTGAGATAGTCCATGTTTCATGTGCTAAAGAATTGTCAAGTGTTTTCTCTTTAATTCCTTTTTTCATTATTTAAATATCTGAATTTAAAACTACATTGGTTAAAATGCGTGCCAATGAATAGAGTTATCACTTTAAAATGAAGTATGTGGGCGCCTGAGACGTTAGTAAACGAGATCAATTTGTAATGAAAATACATTTTCAAACACTCAAATTTGTATACAAACACAATTGAAGAATCAACAGCTTTTTTTACCAAAGGCTATATCTTATTTGTACTTTATTCTATCTAACATTTACTAGAAAACCTTAGATTACTGGGTTATTGCTATAAATTATTTTAATAATCGCAAAATATCGTTAACTGATTAACTAAAATCTGTGTTGTGATATTTGGCGGTTACAAAAGTCACCTCGTGAGCCAATACGGTGCCTTATAACCAAACAAGGCAATTTGACCAAGTTTTACGAAAATGGTTGGATAAAACCGCATTCCTAATCTCATTTTTATAATTTAGAAAGTAAAATTTTCGGTAAAAGTCATTGACTCAATATATTATCAGTAATAAATCTGAGAACGTATGTAAATTACGCCTTGCTACCCATTTACCACAAACAGTACATTCTTTTTAAAATTCTAAAATATGTTTAAGTTGCAAAATTCAAATATATAATTTTAAAGTTTGACAATCACAAGTGTGCCACCGTTTTAGTTCAAAGAACAGCACAGAGGTGTAAAATGTAGATGAACATTGTATTTTATCACAAACTGACTATTTTAAAGTTTCTTTTATTGTGCTCTTAACAGTTAATAAGCAGTTTTATCAATTAATTCTCCTTGAAAACAATCGTCAGCATCATCAAAAAATATAAAAATCAACCGTTCGGTCATTATAATAAAATCGGCAATTTCTATGGTTACACAAAACAAAGTTACTGTGTTGCGCTTTACATTTTTAATTACAATCATCCAAAAAACTATAGTCAAGCGAACAATTGAACGAAGTAATGTATTTCAGGATACATTGCTCTCCGGAGTAACACTTACTGAAAACCCAAAAACTTTTATTGGTGAGCCATTTTACTTATTATTTTGGAAACTAACGTATAAATCATTTACATTGCGTATATATAAAGTGATGCAACAAAACGTATTTTTTGAGTTTTAACAATAGCATAAAACTAAGGGACACTTTGAGCTGCATTGTCTACTGTGTTATCTGTTTATTAGTAGTAGTAGTAGTTTTATTAGGATCTTCAAAAATATATAAATTAAAGAAAACGCTTGTCCAAAACTATAACGTGGAATCAAATTTGTTATCAGCATGTTAAACATTAAAGTACATGACGACCAAATACCCGGTAAGACATATTTGAAAATTTAGCTAAATTCCATCAAGTTGAAGATTTGCTTATTATGAAAAAACTACTGCTTTATATATGTGTGGAGCACATTAGAGAACAGACCGGCATCTTTCAATTTCAACGAAGCCAGGCACTAATTAAAATTTATATTCTAAGGTTGCGGCATATATAACTGAGCGTTTTGATATAACATCGTATCAAACACTGAGCTTAAATTGTTTGAAAAAGTTGAGATGGCTACCGAGAAAAATCGCTTTAAGCCAGGTTTACACAAGTACTTTTTTTCACACACTACTATACTAAAACCATAAGGAAACATTTTAGTAATCTAAATGTATTTATTTGCACAAAACATTTTCGGCAAACAAGTGGTAATATGCAAATTCCACCTTAAAATACTATATACATAACTTTTTATCAATTATGTTTTGATAAGCCGTCTTGAATTTTAACAAGTATAATTTTAGGTTGCCTAGACTCGTGGTATTGTATAAATGTTGAGCAAAACCTGTAAACTGTCTTGAATGGACGATGATGTTCACAACGAAGCATAAATTCAAAAAAAATTTAGTATATCAATTATCATACTGTTTTGTAAATAACTTGCTGACTATACGTTAATATGAATTGAAACACATAAATCATAACTAGTTTGAAGAACCCATGAAAATACTTTGGGATACATTGCTGTGCCAATAAATTTTGCTTGGACCCATTTTTTATGAAGTTTTAAAATTTGTATGATATGAACTTAAAAACATTTGAGCAGAAAATAAGGCAACTATTGCAAATTGGTGTCTGTTTTGTGGTGCTGTATGTTTTATTAGGCCAAAGAATTTTCCATTTGTGGGGAAACTCAAATGAAACCAGCACAAATGATTTTTAACAATAAGTCGCGTTATTTTAACTTTTTGCACATCAAACTAAAAAACTTTATTTAAGTTACAAAATGTTGTCAATTGTATTCAAAGTTACTTTGCTTTGCAATACATGCAAATAACCTAAGCTATTACTTAGGGCAAGTAAAGTAGCGAAAGTTTTTAAAATGTGAATTATATCAGTAAATAACTAATCCTATGATATTTGGGTAAAATGTGCAAAAAGGCATCTGGCTAGTGATTGCTATTTAATTAACCTTTAATAATAAATTTAATGGAAATACTGATAAAGTACTGATAAGACTAACATTTCATAACGTTGTAACAATCATACAAACGGAACACATTCAACTATTGATAATGTACAATGAAAACGGTTTTGAGCTAGCAACGAAGTAATGCAAAAACAACACTGCTCAAATCATTTCTAAAAATTTCACAGTCAACGTTCAAATCTGTTCATGTTTTAAGAAATAAAGAAAGAATTTTTGTACAACAAACCTGCATCTTTCCTCCGGAGCGTTTAAAATATGTAATGTCGATCAGGCTTCCTATATAGCTTTAAAGCTTAAAGTTTGTACCTTAAACACTGCTTTTTTAAATAAATATTAAATAAATTGTTTGACTATAGTTGCACGGTAAAATATTTTTATAATTTATTTATAGTAAATTTACTTTATCAATCCTTGATTATTCGTGTTTTGAAGACAAAAGCCTTCAAGTTTTTACTAGTTTCCTGTTTTCTTAATATTATAGTTTCAATTTAAAGCTTTATCATTTTCAATACTAAATTGGCTTGAAAGAAAACAATTTTAGCGAGTACATCTCATTTTAAATACGATTAAGCTAAGACTGTTTAAGCCTCAAATCTACATTTTTTTGGGCCTTTTTGTGCATTCATGAGAGTTATTTCCTACGAAAACTGATAAATACGCGCCAAACGACTACATTGCTTTAAACCTACTTAAGAGACATTAAACGACTCAGAGGAAAAATTGTCTTATTTAGGTCTCTGCATCAGAAGGCTTTTATTACTTTATTTTGCAACCTCTTTTAGTTAAACGTGTTTGTCAATTTTAGTTATTGCATGATATACTCAGTTATATAGTTTCAGGTATTAATAAAACAATTATTGAATTAAAATGGACTTACTTAAATGAACCATACAATGATCCTTAATCTAGTAATCAACGTAAGACGTGTTGAGTTTTTTGTAAAACTGTCAAAATAAATTGTTAATTCCATAAAATCGAGAGAAATGCATTGCTGATTTTACTACTGCAAATTTTTGAATAACCTTCCACTTCAGCAACAAAACAAACCTTCATCGTGTGCTCACTAGTTAATTACTTTATATATACCAAAAATTGCAAGGCAACATTGCGAATTGTTTTTTTTATTTTGAGTTGTAATATTTATAGAACAAAATCACTCATGTTAATGTAAATATTTAGTGATTAATAAAATTCAAAAATAGATAACAATTTACTATTAAACCGTACAGCGGCAGTACAAATATGTGTACCAAATGCATTAAATTGTTGATAAAGAGACGTTAAGTAAGTTTAAACACGGACTTATAAAAAAGATGATTTATAAAAGGAGAAAACTAATCATTAATTCTAAACTTCGACAAATTCCTTAAAGGTAAAGATTTTCACATTATCAGAAAACTGTTTTGTCCTTTGCTGTCTTAAAACTAAAAACTGCAGAAGAGCTTATTTTATATCCAATAAAATATATTGTTAACACACTTTTTCTGGAACTGTATTAAAAATATCGATATTAACTTATACCAAATACTATGCGTAAGTTTGTTGACAATATTTAAGTATAGTTTGCTTCTTTGAAACATGTAAGTGCTAGATTCTCAGACCTAACTTTCCTGGCAACAGCTACTCAATTGTTCAATTCTATGACTTACAGTATTTCAGTTTAAATCAGAGTTTTATAGAAACAATGAATCGCCATTTTGTCTAGACACAGCACAAAAAAGTGTGTTTTTGAAATACCAGAATTCTCGTTATGTTTACTATAACAGATAACAAACACTTTCTTTGAAAACAAGGTTACTTGGTGGATAACCCGTTGCGTATATTTGCTTAAAATTCAATTTGAAATAACTAATTATATTTTGTTCATGCCGCTCAAAAAAATGCTTCAAAACGTGTGTTTCAAAGAATTAGACTTAAAAATTTCAGCTTTTTATGTCATAATAAAATGTAAGGTAGGTAATACCTACATTGTTTCGACTTACCGGAATTTCGTGAAATTGTGTTTGTACTTTTGAAAAATGCGTCTCATTTCCGTGTAAAAAACTTCATGAAAATGTTGTCACTTCCTTTTTAAATATACTAGACAATTCGCCTTTCCCAATACTGAAACTAATTTTTGCCAAACGGTTGTTAAAAAGTTACTTGCATTACGTAGGCCATTCATTTCAAACATTTTGTGGATTTTTTAGGTTTTTCTTTTTACGTATTTCTTTCTAATGAAAACTGGTACCACGTTTCACACTAAATCACACATACGAACACCAAATGCAATTAAAACCATTAAAAATAACTGATACTGTATCCGCGTTAGTTAAAAAGACTTATTTTAAAATTAATTTTCACTTTTTGAGCTGTTTTTTTCTTTTTGATACATTGTAGATTGATTGATAACCAAGTTCATATGAGACAAAATGCTTATTGTAGAAAATAACAGTGGGTGCATTTTAAAGAGAAGTATGCAAATAACCCGTAAGTTCACTGTTGAATTTCTCAACAAATTGAAAACTAACTCACTGAAAGCGTGACGAAGAATGCCTTTTCTAAAACTATTAATTCTATTTATATACATATTCTACCTTTATTATATCCACTTGACTGTTTGATATTTCCTTTGGGAAACAGAATTTTTATGCTCCGATGTGGTGACAAGTTTAGTCCATTGTCCTCCGGCTGTCTGCTTCCAGGGTTCCTGCAATTTGAGTAAAAGGACACGTGTCTGTTAAATTAACAATAAGTGATGGCGAACAAATAAGTCAGTGAATTTATTTCAACAATATAAAATAGTTAGGACTTACACCACGTAACAGAATAAACCATCATCAGTCCTTTTTTGAGTTGTTGGCAGCTGTGTAAGTAATAAAACAGTCAAATTTTATTTTATTAAGATGCAAAATTTTCATTTGGATACTAAACTAACTAAGTAACAAATCTAAAATAATCTAACAGTAAACCATAATTACTCCAACTTGTTGATGACCAATATGGGCGCGGAAGGTTAGCTAACAAGTAAACCTAGAGATGATGCGATATCAACATAGATGACTTGTTGTTTTGGGACGAGCCCATAATGCTAAAAATTGCAATATAAATCACGCATTTAGCTTAAGGTAGGTAAAGTTACTCTTAAAATATTTTAAATCAACTGACCAAGCAGTACCTAATATTGTTATAGAAAATTGTCCAGCAAAAGTCCAAAGTTTCAAGTTTTGTTGCAAAAACTGCAATCGTGGACAAATATTAACACATTATAGCATAGCAAAGCACGTTAAGAACAATCGGTATTGTACACTTTTGCAGATTTTCTAACACTTACAATGAAAAAAAGCAGTCTTGATTACGGAAACGCAGCTACGTATTCAGTAACGCCAATCGGCCTAGTTATAGAACTATTAAATGGCTTCATGTGAAACTATTTGGAATCTCAAATAGTACTAAAAAAGAACCAAATGCGTTATATAAATATGTGACAACAAGATGATGTTTTATAAAAAATCTCAAACATACTTTGTGGATGTCAGAGAATCCAACAATAATAGTACGGAGGCATCTGCTTAAAGATTAAAAAGCACTTCTGTTTCAATCATATAAACACAAACAAATTTTACTTTAATAAGAATTTTTACTGCTATCAAATCTTTTATAGGTTTAGTTACTGTTTTATTAAGCCATAGTTACCTTTTTTGTCTTGGTTCACGCCACGCTGGGTTCCACTGTGGCGGGCATGGAAGGGTAAAGTCCGTTTCATCTCCAGCAGATATTTGATTAAATAGATAGCAATATTTTTCAATTGTTGCCATAAAAAAAGTTTTCTACGGCTGCAAATAAAAATTAATCAAAATTTTACGTAAGCTTAATGTTTTTGTAGAAGAGTGCAAAGGTAATTGCCTATTTTATACCTTTAAATTGCTTCAAAAGCATCATGTTATCAGTCACATTCATGGGTTCTATTATTAGTTTTCAAAAAACTGCAAAAGAATAAGCAAATATTGAGCAAATCAACTTTTTATTTCTTAAATTACAAATTTTTTATTAAAATATTAAAGATTTTTACCAGTTTTGATGAAAAAATGTCAATCCAAACCTCAAGACCAACGCAAAAAAGACTTATATTGATAAATAAATCAATATTCGTGCAAATAATAATGGTCTGCCACCTGCAAAAATATTTGGTTTGATTTGCTTTGATGTCAAATCTGGTACGGCAAGATAATATCGATTTTTATGTTCAACACGCACCTGAATAACACCGCTATTTAGGCAAAACAATATTCCACTAGTACGTACCAGCTACGTTTGGAAACTAAAATGTGTTGAAATCTCAGTTCAGACTTTGATTATTCGTTGGTTGATAATATATATGTCGACTAGACTAAATCTTGGCTTTAATGTGCGTCATGATGTCACAATCTGCCTTTGTCGAACAGAATCCACCGCCGTTTTATTAGTATTTTTTTGTGTTCTTGCGCATACTTTATTTGATGATTGAGACGTTACCGCATATTACATTGCAGAATCGGCAGACATAAAACAAAATATAAAGCTATGAGCAATAAAATCTAATTTCATAATGAAGGATAAACCTTGTTAAAAACGTTGAGCAATCAGACTACATAAAACTATAATATCGTACGATCTTCGTTGCAGCCAATGGGAGCCACACAAAATGACGACGTAGAAACTAATTTAATAGTTCTGTCTAGTACGTCATCGTTAAAGTAAGTTTGTCAGCTTGATTCATCTGAATGTCGAACGTTTACGAGCATCAAAAATCAGGTTAATGAGAGACTTTTCATAAAATCTTTGTAAACCTTCATTTGAACATAAAAAAGGTAAAATTTAAGGTCAAAAAATTGTTTCTTTAAATATGGAAACATATGCCAGATAGGTTTCTCATGAAATGTTTGCAAAAAGGCTACCTAAAGACAGGGATAATGTCCGTCCGCTTTTCAAGATAGGTTCAAGATTCATCAACTTTAGCTGCATTAAATACATTACCAGACTCACATTTGAACAATACAACTAGATTTCAGCCAACTACAGACGACGAAAGTTAGTAAAAAGATACAAGCATAAAAAATATACGCAATATAATATATGTGCAAGAAAAACGTTTGTTGTCGGAGTCTGGATACCTGTAAACATCTCATTTATTGGAACAAAGCTTACAACTACATTGTCAATATTATGAGAAAAATATTCTGACGTTGCATTTCTAGTAATGTGAATGCATCTGCCATTATGATGATTCATCAACAT
>JAQFYG010003791.1:0-12000 GCA_034694325.1 Entomobrya corticalis | reverse complement strand
ATCATCAATGATTCAATCAGTCAAGAAGGATCTACTCCAAGTGTAAGGCAACCTCCAAACCAATCACTTGAGGTTGGCTACGATTGAAGTCAAATGATGAAATGGGCCTTGGCCAAATGCTCTGATGAGAAATCGGAGAGCATACAAAACATCGGGACTGCTACTTTGGACAGTAAACAAGTCAATAAGGATTTTGAGGACGACATCCATGATTAGAAAATGTGAAGACGAAACACAGGGGAAGGAAACCACGAAAGGAACATGCATGGTTAAACGAAATCAAGGTCAAACGTCAAGTTAGCTTATAAATGCAGACCCTCAATGGATTTTATGGATTCTTGAGATGATGATCTAAGATGAAGCAAAAAAGCAACAGATGAACAAAAACAGCATGGACACTAACCCTTACTAGAGGAATTGGGAATATCTGTTCACTGCAGATAGTAATGTGGTCATCCCAGGCACTGACCACCTGTGACAAACAGTTTCAGTTTGAATCTTCAGGAGTTAGATGTTTTGAGAGGTTTTGTTAGTGTCGCGTTTGGCCATTTAAAGCCGGTTTTGCTCGGTCTGGATTTCAGTAAAAGATATAAAATCGCACACTAGATTTTTATTTTCTATTTATATTACTTTATGCACCGTTTTATAAACTGGACTTTTCTATTGTGATACTGTGACGCAGCAACTGTTGACACACTTATTTATTGTCGTAAAAGATTACAAACTTTTTACATTTATTTTTTAACTTTTTTATAACCACTTTGCTAGATTGCTGTAGTGTTGCCAATTATAGGCATTTTGAATGTGTGATGGCAAAATATAACCTGGTAAATTTTGAAAACTAAATAATTTAATGTGATAATTTTATTTTGTGATGTTAAATGGGGTTTAAAAAATACTACCAGTTTACGAAAAACATTATGTAGTCCTCCATTTGCTATTATTCATTATCCAATCTAATCTAAATCTGATAACTTGCAAAGTTATCAAATGAAATAAAATTTACATTTTGATGATACACGTATTAGGTGTATTAGGGAATCATGATCAGTAATGTTCCAATGTTTGTATCATTTATTATGAGCATTATACTCTTTTTAACTCTATCAGCGTCCCAAATCAGTAATTTTATTTAACTTTCTGGAATATGTATTTCAGACTTATGATGTTTGACTCACAATTACTACGAGTTTTTCATTAGAGTTTCATTACCAGTTAAATTTTTTCTCTCAGCGGTTTGCAGAGTTCTTTCAAGAGACGTGATGAAATCTTACTTGTAAAATCCTACTTGAATAAATAGAAGGGTGAAGTATATTCTTCAAAGTAAAGTGCGTGTCTGTATTTGATCTTGAATTGTAAATATTGCAAACGAAATGATAAATGATGCCTGCTACCTGAATACGATTTTTGAGCCACTTGTTCGCAATTCGTTTTTCAGATCTCATAGCTATGATCTCATTGAAAAAGGTTAAGCTTAAAGTATTATTAAGTTGAATTAATATTTAGCACATTCAAGAAAGGTCCAATATATGAGAGTCCCCTGTGCCAATAAAAAAACAAATTTTTTTTTTGAGATTTCGTCAATGGCAAGAAGCATCCAATATATGAGTAGGCACAAGAGACTCTCATATATTGGGCGCTTCTTGAGCACATCTATGTTTCGGTTTCATTTGGTCTTGATATTCATGCTCAACATGAACCGGAAATTAGTTGCACTAAGAATAAATTAAAATAACAAAACCGACTAAAATATAAACAGCTGGGATAAATTTTTACTTAACAGTTGTCTAAGTTTATGGTTTGTTTAGTTAAAAATATTTGTGGTCAAATTTTTGCTTAGTTTTTTATATATATTAGTTTATCTGCTTTTATTCTTTTATATGAACTCATTTATTTCATCTGTTGATGACGGGATGGATCAATCTATAACCAGTTGAATTTCCAAGTACACACTAAAGAACGAAAAATAGCCGTAAAAGTACATCAAAACTTCTAGTATTAAAATTATCTTCATAAAAAGCTATTTTTGTATTCCACGTGTAATGATGAACATTGCTTGGAAATGGCAACAATCACTTATTAAGGATCTGATTGTTTGGCTTTTTTTAGTTACGGAAAGTAATACAATTTTCACTGTAACAGTTACAGGGACTTTATGAAGGTAACACAACAGACGTCCACGCAATTTACTTTGCTCTTTTTCATATTATGCTTATGTATCTTTAGCAGAATCCAATTTGAATAATATTTCTATTGAACAATTTACTCACGAGAATATGCAAGACTATAAACCTGAATACGAAGTTGAATTTTATATAAGTTTGTAGTTCCATTCTTAATAAATCGAATGGTGTCAACATTATTCCCAAATTGCAACATGCAGCAAATATATCCCGCATTGAAAAAGTAAGACGCTAAACTGCTTTAAAAACGGTAGGCACTGCATTGATTTATCCAGTCATCATGTGCTTCTCTACAGAAAGCACGCTATAAATAGTGGTCGTCATGTGTAACAATAAACTACTGCGATAATTGACTTCTGAGCAGCTTTGGAATATTTTTGTATAAATATAGTTTCAGAAGACATTTTCTATACCAATGCATCTTCATCCGTTTTGATTCTTCAGCTTGGTATATTATTATCCACTGGATTTCCTCATTTCTATTGCAATGATACCCAGAACCACAACCAAAATCCAAAAATGGTAGAAATGTACCAATTTTATAGTGTTGAATATAAGTTTTTCATAATTCTTTTATCTTGATGTCGTTGATTGTTTCAGATCTGATTTCTTTTTCAATTCCGCCAACTATATTTTTGTCGCTTATTCCTGCGTAATAAGTTCTTAAAGGGTAGGCGATTTCCAATTTGGATAATAATAATAAATAAATTATGAGAATGAAGATGGTAAATTTTCAACACTGTTTATGGTGACGGTGTTTACAAATTATCTCAAAATATAATATAAAATAAATCCCCAACAAATATATTCTCTTTCTCTTGCTTAAAAGGTTACAATACTATGTACAAACTAGTGGCGGCAAATGAGAGTAAATGTCTCCTTTCCCTTTTTTTGCTCGTTTTTGGTACCGCCTAAAATATTTTAAACACTTCATCCATATGAAAATCAAGTAGAAACTAACATAGCCTAAAAATTTTGCCTTATCTTAATCTCTGAAATATTACATAAAATAAATGAAATAAATTGCATATTTTCCTAGGAATTTTCTTGAATCCAAAACATTTGTCAGACAAGTGATAAAAAAGGTCTGGCTTGACCAGCAAAAGTGCTGCAGTTTTGGAAAAGAAATGACCATTAAGTTTACATGATGAATAACTGATAAAAAGAAAGTAAAAAACTGGCAATCTTTTAATGCCATCATTACGCTTTTTTACAAAACAATGGAAATGGTCATCCTTCGTTTTTTTTCCTTTATGTTTCCCTGGACACAGTCATATAATGGCTAGTGGTCATTTCGAAGGAACAAACGAATTCTAAACGTTCTCTTAATTATCTCTTTATTGCAGAAAAGTTAAATCAATGTATAGCATTTTCTTCTGGAATTTTTTTTAAATATCGGTTAAAGTTTAACCCTTATAGTTGATTTGTAAATCGTCGACCTCCAAGTAATGCTTATTCAGATATAAGATATACTAACAACAAAAATATTGAATGTATTCTGGACATATTATACTGGATAGATGGGAAGATAATAATTTTTGAAACAATATGAAAAACACCGGATCCAAGAACTAGGTGATCAAAAAATGGTTTACAATGTAATACAGACAGATACTATTTTTATGTAAAGATGAACTTTAAATTAACGTGAATGAACTAACGTTTCATATTATTTTTATTTTTTAGACTCAACAGTCATCAAGTGAAATGAAACGTTCAAACGAATCATATAAGTAAAACTGACCACCATTTAAATGAAATGGCCATCGACCAAGTGCTCTGATGAGTACGCAGAGAGCATACAAACATCAGGATTGCTACTTTGGAGAATGCACTTCTGGACAATTGACACAACAATGATTATTATTATATCACACAATTATATCGATTTTTAATGTGCAATAGTTAAATATAAATGTGCTGAATTTTAAAGAATAAATCTGTCAATCCTCTAAAATCATTTTATGTGATAATGGGGCTACTTGATGCTAACTGGATATTTTAAAAATACTATCAGCTTACAAAGGACAAAACGTGGTCCCCAAATTGTTATTTTATAATTTAATCTAAATTTGATAACCTGTAAAACCATGAATTTGTATAAAATATAATATTTTAAAATGATAAATATGTTTTTTCTATTTTAAATATTTTCCCCTCACAAATCGAAAGGATTTTTCCTTTTTATTTTATCGGCAGGTTCTGTTTATATTTTTATATTCACGATGTGTCATTAAAAATAAAACATAGATCGACAAAGAACGTGTTCACCATCTCCTCATCTTTGTACATCGATAACTTCCTTAGTTCTTCATCTATCTTCTTTTTTATTGCTATGATGCAGGATCTCAAACTAAACTATTAAAATCACTTAACTAATATTGAGATACCTTTCGTCAGAGTTGTTAAAAATATAGATCTGAATTAGAAAGGATTATAAAATGAAGTCTAATATTTTCGGCAATACAGCCATTAACTTTTACCAATTGATTTATGAAATGGCTAGCATCATGTGCATACGACTGACATAGTCAGTTTTTTATGCCTCAATCAAATTACAGCCAATTTTGCAATAAAATTTACAAGAGTTATAAAAATATAAAACAGCGGTTTCGAGAATTTAGTTAATAGCCAATATAAAGTAAACACCGATGAAAAAAGATCTAAGGACTGGAAGCTGAAATTAAATGTTCGCCATGATATTCTGTACATTTTATAATTTGTTGCCTTCATGAATTAAAGGTTGGTCCATAAATAAAGTGATAAATCAATCAGTGGTAGTAGTATCTGCTTCGTCATTCTCAAAATACTTATCGATAGCTCATTTAAAGGAGCAGAGTCTGCGTTTTCTTTGTGTGTACCAGAATAGCAAAACGATAGAGTTTATTAGGAATCTGGAGCATTTACATCGAAAAATCGAATTTACATCGCAAAACTAATGAAATCGATTCGTACAGATCCTTGAAAACCGAACCGGTGCTTATTGTTTAATAGTCATATTTTCCTGTAGTCAAAGGGTTAATAGAAATATGACTTTGTGATTTAATAGAGAAAACTACCGTGAGCAAAATGAACAAATTTGTAGATTGTAATCTGACTAACCTTGGCCACCGTTGTCTATTGTTTATTTAACTAGAAGAGAAAGAGCCACAACATTGGCCCGTTATGTACATTGATAATTTTTCTGCACAACATAATATTGCTCAACATGAAATTTAGCTTAGAAGGTAGAAAAAACTTTAGGAATTTTAATAAGGCCTTAACAGATTACTTCAAGCAGCACACAAATGTTAGACTGGACATACAATATCGGTAAACGTTTTTATCTTAGAAAAATGCTCAGCAAAAAGGCATGGTATTTCTTCGTGTCTTCGAAATGAATCCTAATGTTATTCAGTGAATAAATTTTTATGCGGTTGTAAGAGACGATGTTGTTGGTCAATCATTAAAACTAAAGTTTAAAGTTTATCCTGGTAAATGTTAGAACACGAATAACACGATGATTGATTAGTTGGCATACCATGAAATATGCTTGAAAACTTGAAATGTTTAACGATTTTGTAATCGACCTTTAGTCTAGATGCAAAGATTTGTGCAAAAACATTTAATAGCTTATCCAATGTACTAATATACGGGAATTCTGATAAGGTATAACACAATTCTTTAAATAGTCCAAATAAATGAATTTTATGCAATTGTATTTTATCATTTTATTTATGGACCACCCTTTAAATATTATTGTACATATTATAATATACGATGATTTTATATTTATTAATTGAACTTTTATTGATAATTGTAACTTTGACTAAGTTTTTGTGAAGCAATCAGAATCATATCTTTGAATAATAATAATGATAATTACAGATTAATTGTTATTCTACTCTTTCAAAGTTTAATGCTCAACGCCGCTTTACTTGTTTTGCTAACTTGGTAAGTTTCCCAACTGCTGAATACTCGGAATGTGCTACTTTACAGGAAATAGTTTGAATCAGAACTCCAAGTAAATCAGTATAACAAACTAATACCTACTTGACTTTCTTTAACTCACAATAAATGTTAGAGCAATCAGTAACTATTGACATTCAAAAGTATTTAGTTAAATAAACTAATTATATATGCGATTTATCAAAATTGCTTGAATATTTGCTTCATATTTGTTTCAATTAATGAAGCTGGAAAGATTTTAAAGCATGCTCTGTTCCAAAAGTAATAATAATACAGTGTCACCTCGCCTTCTATGATTGTAAGGTGTCCTTGAGACAAAAATCCCGATTGCATTTGTACATCTGCTACTTAGAATATGGAATTATGGATAATAAATAGTATAAGCAACTGAAGGAACAATCATGAAAATTAATGCAGTAGCAATCAGTGTCAGTTACGAAACCAGAAAGAATTCACGAGCATGATAAAGAATTGTGCCTTCAACTTTTATCAAAAATATTTCGACCAAAAAATAATTAATGCACTGAAGGATCCCGTGAAGCCTAACAACTCATTATCCAGATCCAGAACTCTTGCAAGATCTGATATACTTTTTATATAGATTGTTTGTTTTCTCTTTGGATATCTTAAAGATGAACGCACCTTTTCTGGGCACGCTTCTTTATAGTTGAAGTAGCAATAGCAGCTTTGCTTGCAGCTGCTCTTCAAATATTGGTCATTCCTCAATTTTTTGTTTTTAACATGTCATAAGTAAATAAATAAAACCAACTTCTAAAGTTTTTAGAATTTGTTAAAATCTAACGTCATATAAATTCAAAATAGATGAACAATTGCACCAATGGCAATGGATGAGTAGCAAGGGCAGTAGAAAGACTAGAAATTAAATTTTGGGAGAAAATTAGAAACAACAAATAGAACAAAAGTTCTATAAAAATATTTACATTATTTTTTTCATAAAATAGAATTGTCTATGCATATCTTACGAACGCAATATTTTTTTTTCGTTTGAGTAACACGGCACTGAAGAGAAGACAATATTTTAATTTTGCAAACTGTAAGAACAAATTGCAAGTTTCCGTGCGTTAGCTTTACGGCTTTATTTACCATTTTATGACAAAGAGCTCGTCACCGTTGACCTTTTACCCTGACATTCTAGAATGGTATTAAGGCCTTGAATCTATGATCTATCCTGACTTCATAACAGTTGCTCATTTTACCTTAGAAACAGCGAACATCATCTGCTCGTGTTTCCAAATTTTGTCCGAAAATACTCTTCTTTTTAGATTATGTTATCTAATTCATGTGAAATGCAAGGACTCTTTAAAGGATAATGTTCTTCAGGAAGTCGCGATTGCCACATATCTTTCAGGTTTGGTATTTTGAAATACGGAGCGTTGTAAGCGTGCGACAGTTTCAAATTAATTGGTAGGGTTTATTTATAGCTTATCAGAGATCTGTTAGTATATGCTGAAGTGCGACGTTGAAAATATGGCACGAGTAAGAATAAGCAATGAGTCTTGCCGTAACAAATGACGTGGGGTACCGGGAATGACGTATTTCCCATGATGAGCTAAAATCACAGAAACATTTTAATTTTTTATAATTGTTGGTGATGCTGAAATCAAACGTGGTTTGTACAGTAAGTCCACAGGTTTTCTTAATTTCTATGTATGTAAAGTTGGATTACAAAAGCGTCAGTATGTTTACCTCATGTATACATTTTAAGAAAATTGACTATAAACAGTGAAATATTTATAGGTTATTGCAAGATGTTTGCAGTATATAAAAGGTTTTCCTTAAAAATTAAATGCACTACACAAATACAGAGTGTCTGTGTACAAAGAATATATAAGTATAACGTGTTACAATATATTTTGAAAAGTTCTTCTTAAGTGTTGCCTATAAATTATAAATACCATGAATGTAGTCAATACAAAACTGACTCAACCAGCTCTCAACAACTTTAGCTTTTGGTTTCCTTTATTTAGATAATGGCAGTGAAATAAATGTTTGAATGTAATTCTATTGTGCATAATTCAGTTAATTGTAACAGTAATTGTTTCAGATTGGTTGATATTATCACTTACATGATAATAACGTGCTCAAAATAGCAATAAATCAGTCTTTGTTTAGAATTTTATTACATTTTTTAACATTAACAACCAGTAAAGGTTTATGAATATCATGACATTATAAAATTTAATGAAAATTGATAAAATGTATTTGCTCGTCAAAAACATACATTTTAAAGAAGCCTGGCCAAAAAATAAATAATTATTATAATTCAATCTCTTATGTATTTTTGATACAAAATGAGAGCCCAGTATCTAGCAGCTGTGGTGACCGAAACAAAGTGATCATTGTAACTCCCTAAATCTCAGGTAAATTGCATCTGCTTTCTTAATATTTGCATTTGATTGACTCAACCTAGTTTCCTTCGATAATCTATAACTTTAATTTAAAGATAAATTTTTTAGATATCTTGTAATTACAATTATCCTTGTTCAGATTTCTCGGCAAATTTCTGTTCAGTTTTCATTTGCAGTTATACAGGGTAAAAATTAAAAAACAAATGAAATGGGATAACATGAGATACAAAAATGTTCAATAAATGATGATATGGAAGGGATTACTTAAGAAATAGAAACAGCAGCTAATATTTTTTATTTAAAACCAAATAGTATTGGTGAGGTCCAATTAAACAAAAATTCACATTCATTTGGTTACTAAACTGCATTATATTCTGTAAAAGCACCCATTCAGTAGTAACGATTGGATATTTTTATCACCTTGTGTGAGCAATTTACACTTTACGTTCTATGTGAGTTCCAAATCAGCAACTTTATTATATTTTCCGGCTATAAACGATTACGATATGTTCAGTAAAATTTTACATTACCATTGCGTTATTTTCTCTCAACATTTTGCATTCTTATAGCACAAGGCAACATGAGATATAACTTGTAATGTAATAATATCAACGCAAGACATGCTGACCTTAAGCATGAAATAAATTGCGTGTCTTTGCTTGATCTTGAATGGTAACTATTGCAAATGACACGATTCCAGATACTTGAATAGAATTCTTGGAGCTTCTGTCTGTCTGTTTGTCTGCAATTTTTTTTCAGATCGATAATTATGATCTCATGAAAAATGTCAAGTTAAAAGTAGTGGATTGGGATGAAGTGGTCCTTAGTTAGCACATCTATATTTAAATTTTACATAAACATTCATGCTCAATATGAACCAGAAACAAGTTGCATCAAAAATAAATTAAAACAACACAAATTACAAAACTATAAGCGACTGGGATAAATTAATACTAAACAATCGTCCAAGTTCAATGATTTTTTTTGTCCATAAATATGTTTATTTAATTACATTTTAAAACAGTCATTATGTCATTAGTCATTAATCTGGTTTCATTACGCTGTTACTTTACATAAATTCTTTTGCATCATTCAAGGATGATCTAGATGAACCTTTTATAAAGCTGAAGCCAAACCGACGCTAAGAAATAAAAATAGCCGTTAAAATATACCAAGTTTCTAGCATTGAAGATCAGTTTATATAAAACCATTTTTCGTTTTCTTCGTGGAGTGATGAACTTTGTTTGGAAACGGTGACTATCACTTATTTAGGATCCCTACTCTTTGGCTTTTTGTAAATTACTTCTTTTTGAAAGTAGCATGACATACGTTCACAGTTTACTGTGATCTTTGCGTTGTATGCTTGTGCATCTTCGGTAAGAAATAATTTATACAATATTCTCATTTAATAAAATACTCACAAGGTTATTCATAGATCAATAACTCATAAAACTCAGTAAGATTTATATTAAAATTAAGCAGACAAAACGTAAAATAAGATTATATAGGTTCAAATCCCGAATGGTCACCCTATGGTCATTACTGATAGATAGAAAAGTGCGCGCTTTAGTAGTAAATTGATCAGAAGCAGATTGATCATTATAATTTACTGGACGTCAGGTAAACTGCATCTGGTTTCATATTGCACCCAATCGCCTAAACTTTCTTCTTTCGATATTTTGTAACCCTTTATCTAAAGAAAAATTTTAAAAATGTCGTATAATTACAAGTATTTTTTAGATTTCCAGACGAATTCTTATACAAGTCTGATGTGGAAATTTCAGATAGTGAGTACACAGAAGTAAATGAAAATAGATAAGTTGAGTAACAAAAATTTTCAATAAATAACAATATGTAATAGAGCATTTAACATTACTAACAGCCGTTAATACATTTTATTTAAGCCAAACGGTGCTATTGAACTCAAATCATGCATACTGTTACATTTATTTGCTCAACTTGAACGCCGTAAAACTTTATTTAATTTTGTATAAATAAACATGGTTCAGTAAAGATTGGACTTCCTTAATATGATGTATGACTAGTTTACTGTTTTTGACTCCATAAACGTCCAAAAGCAGTAACTTTATTATTTTTTCTGGAATATGCATATCAAGCTTATGATTATGATTGTTACGAAGCTCAATTGATGCCAGGATGCGAGGAGCAAATCATTAAAATGAAGCACAGTTAACTTTAATTAATAATTAACTTTATTTATCATAAATTTATCAGCAACGCTAAATTTAATTTTATATTGATGAAGCCTCTTACTCCACTGGGTCGGAGTTTCTTAGTTTATCGAGCAAAATGTACTCTTTGTCTCTAAAAATTTACCAAACCTTGTCTATGATGATGATGATGATATTTACCAAACCAAAAATTACTTGCTATGATGTTGTCTCTGCATTATCTATTTAGACTGTTCATGACGTAGATGATGCAAGAGAAAATATTTTAAGTGGACGTTTTTTTCTATTTCGGTGAAATATTTTGAAAAGAACCAAACGCACACTCCAAAAGTCAAGATAAGGTACTTCTTGTGAATCGAAAAAAATTAGCAATGCTATGATTCTAGCTACCTTTGAGCCTTGAGTTGCTGTCTGTTTACTTGTCTGTTTTGGATTTTTTTATGATTAATTGATGATCAGCATATAGCTTCGGTTCATTTGGCTTTGGTATTTACGTCAAAGATGAACCAGAAGCAGTTTGCATCATGAATCAATTATAACTTTAATGGAAAGCTCACAGTATATGCATGTTTTTTGTTTTATCAAATACGGTCGGATAAATATGGGTTACTTTGTATAATTGACATTTTGATTACAGAACATAAGTTAACCTTTAGTTTACTACTGTTTATTTGATATCTACTAATTTATGTTACTGCAGAAGAGCTCAATCATTTCATTGCATCCCTCACACTGCATTACAAATCCAAAAATGACCGTGAAACTACAGCAAAAAGAAGATAAAGTTGAAGTCCAGCTATTTTTTTATTATTTCATTATCAAGTAAAGTAATATGGGCTTTTGACTAAAAATTCATTTAGAATCCAAATTGTGCACTTTGTTACGAACGAAAATACAGCCTTCACGACAAAACTTGCTTTGTTAGCTTCAAAAAACAGTAACTAAACTTTTCCCGCACTTGTCAATGTCATCATCCCAGCGTCTGAAATACAAACTATGTATTTATCTATAAAATTACATGCAATTTTAGTTAAGGAATGCCATTTTCAAGGTTAATTGTCCAAGAAAGTAAAAAAAAACAAGATCAAAACATGAATCATGTTTAAATTCTTTCATTCGTTTTTATCTTGATGGCCTTGATAATTTTAGATTGCATCTAAAAATTTAACGCTGTTTACTGTTTTTATCGTTGCATTTTGGATTTGGCAATGATAATATTTGTTAATGTTGCAGGAAATGTGAGTGAACCTTGTGAATCGTGTGATAATATGCAAATGAGAGGATATAGATTTTCCAGCAAACGCTTCT
>JAQFYG010003790.1:0-12000 GCA_034694325.1 Entomobrya corticalis | reverse complement strand
TTAAAAACTTCCGGAGAAATCGACGAAAAACAAAATGTTTTGCGCGCAACAACAGCTTGAACGCCAACGGGTTAAGACTTCAATGTCCATAAATGGCAATGCAAACTCACACGTTAATGCTTAATGTTTAACAGCCTTAAATATTCATGAAAGGAAGTTGGCTTTTCTTTGTATTATGGCATTCACTCGCCTTATAAAGTTAAGGTGATGTTCATAAAGCAATCCCATAAATCAAAATTTCTCGAGTTTTTGAGTGGTTCTTAAAATGACTTCTTTACCTTTCGGATCAATTTAAATTATCAAAAACGACAGCACTTTAGTTCGTTCGCTTATGCGTCTAGTAGACAAGGTAATTGATCAAACATATTATATAAAACTAAAGTTAACTAAACTTGTATATTCAGATATTTTAAATATTTACTTATGTAAATGTAAAATAAAATATATTAAATCAAGAAAAGTTTAAGAAAAATACCGGCTTTTTGACCAATTAACATATTATTCATAAAATGAACATGTGCATTTTGTTTCAGTTGAATATGATTTTAGACGGGGTAGCAGGTTGTATTTCATTTCTATAGTAAGTATAAAGACATCCAATTTGTAGCCAAGACCAATTTAAAATAATATCAAGACTACAAAATGTACTCGTTTGTTTTTCAGGTGCCAGTGATTATCAGCATATTTTGTTTCCTTTTGTTTGTCTTTGATTCACAAACAA
Organism: Entomobrya corticalis; assembly: GCA_034694325.1. Classification (NCBI taxonomy): domain Eukaryota; kingdom Metazoa; phylum Arthropoda; class Collembola; order Entomobryomorpha; family Entomobryidae; genus Entomobrya; species Entomobrya corticalis. The sequence goes on along the minus strand of JAQFYG010003790.1, from coordinate 11,279 downwards.
GATAAATTTGCGATGTTGCAATAACAAAAATATAAACTTGTTTGTTTCAATATTATTTTACCGTGTTTGCAATGACATGCAAATGAAAGTCCAAGATGCATGCAAGATACAGCGTTACCAAAAATTAACATAGTAATAAAATCTGGCAAATGGTTTATGAGAATGTATAAAACAAAATCAGCAATGCTTATTTTTGTATGTTAAAAGACTTATCATCTTGACAATCAAGAAAGGATGCCAAGGATGCACGACAAGTGACAATAAATGATTATCTAAAAACAAAATGGGTCAAAATATAAACATGACAATGTAAAAACCAATTGTTTTTTTAATACAGTTTCGTTGGGATACAAAGAACATTATTTATAATTGACTATTTTATAATTAATGGATATTTTATTATCGACCAATGACTTGTTTATATTTCTTTCGTCAAAAATTATTAAACATTTTAGGTGTTATTATTACAATAAGATATGAAACTATCTATAGCTAAGGAATTTTCAATTAAAATTATTGCGTCTATGTCAAATATTAAGCAATTTTCATCAACCAATGACCGACCAATAATTCAATTGTCTCGTAACAGCAACGTGTCTACTATTTTTTCATTAGTAAACTGCTGGTAAACCACTGGATGAATCTTATGAATATAATTTGTTGGTCCAATTGCAATCTTAACTACAGGTAGGGACTCCACAATTCTTCTCAATAGCTTATTTCTCCTTACATTTTCAACATGTTTTAAATGATCCAGATATTTGCTCGAAGTATTATGCACACTTCCACAAAACCCAAATATAGCATTTATGCAAATCACGCAAAGTGATCCACCTTCCAAATGAACCATAAGTCGGAAGTACTCTGCAAATTTGTCTCCATTACTTTCCGAGACCGAGATCAGTCCAACTACAGATGCGATTTGAGATATGATTGCACAGAACAATAAGCTTAACATAACAAATTTGTGAATCTGATTGAAGTAGATGGAGAGTAACTGGATTTCCCGATACATTTGAAAATATTTTTGTGTGAAACTGTAGGCGAGTTTGTTGTCGTATTTGATCGACAAAGAGTCTTGCATACGCCTGTAAAACAAACGAATATACAGTAGAATTTTCAAAAAATTAAAAACATTTTAAAATCGTTTAGAAAACTATACCAACCTTCCAAAAATTGACAAACCCACAGTCAGACAATTAGTTCCAATAATTATCTGGTTTGTAAGCACAATCCCGGATCCATACAAAACCATAAAAAACCAAAGATTCACAGAAAATATAAGCATTTTTACAAAAATCCAAGCTATCAACTTTGGCATCCAAGGATACTCTGCAAGAGTGCTAGCCAACCAAGTAATAATCATGTTTGCAGGAGGAATCGAGAATAAATTCATCGGCATCTTTGTCAGCGTTGCTCCAATAATTGCCATGGCAATTGGTAAGGCTTTCGCACCTCCGATCAGCATTAGTTTGCAGGTTCTGTTAGCAGATATGAGCCTGCGTTTTTCTTCCATGGAGAGGCCTACTCAGGAATTACAAATTGTTTAAACTAAAATAAGTACTAGGTTTAAATCTTTAAAAAATATTTACCTTTTCCATTTTTACAGTATCTATCCTCAAACGATATAAATCCCATGTAGAACTGTTCCACTTCCTCACATTTTCTTATCATTTCATTACTGAAATGAGCAACCAACAAATAAAAGCTTGTGAACATAACAGAAAGTAATCCTCTTAAGCTGCTTTGCCCTAGATTTGCCAGATTTATAATTTGAAAAATGGAAATGATTAGGCAAAATGCCCTGGTCAACTTGAACGGAAAGGTTATAAGATGAAGGATTTTCTTTTGTGGTAACCACTCATAGCAGTTTCTAGTTGATCTTTGAAGTTCTCTAAGGCAAGCAAAAAAATTGCTCAAAAGACCCGAATATATTAGCATCTTTGAAACAAGTTTATTAATCAACACCTTTGTTAAAACGAAACCACTTCAGATTTGCTTAATATAATTATTTTTTAGTTTAGTTTTTAAACTCAGAATATCTGGTATTTTTTATTATAAACAAACAACTTTTAATGATGTCCGTTCTGTGCCTTTTCTAAAGTTGAAATGATGCCACGATTCTACTGCACTTACGTGATTTCTAAAAAAAGCATTCAAGGTTTATTGCTGTGTCGTGATACGGTGATATGAATAACAAATTTTATAGGTTGATTTTGGTACAAACAACGCCGTAAATATTAGTTTTGTGCTGTTTATATATCTTTTCAAAGGAGGTGAAAGTATAGGCTATCAACTATCAAGAAAACAAAGCAATAAATACTTCCTTATTACACATCAAGTCACTGTCAAGCATGAAACATTTATGCAGCTTTCTCCAACATTTTGGTGCAGTTTTTATAAATACAACCAGTTGGCTATACATACCCTAATTTGAAAAATATAATTTTGTGCACGGTTTAGTAAAAAACCATTCTTTTCTAAGAAAAAAGGGTAAATTAATTGCTTTTTCATTAATTTCCTTTATAAACGCAATGCAAAATTGTGTATTCAAGTACTGTCTCTGAACACTCATTTTTCTTATGGATAAAAAGTAAAAGTAATCCTAGGAACGCAAACGTGGGCTTGTATGCCTATAAGGCTTAACTAATTATAATTGTATTGGTAACTGACAATATTTCATTGATGAAAGCTCTGTCAGGTTGCCTTAAAATAAAAGTGACAGTAACATGCAGCAATAATTTCTTATATTCAACTTTACGTAAAACTTAACATTTTGTTTGTGCTTCCTAAATCTTTTGAAACGGTGCATTGTAAAGACAAAGGCTGTAATTATAGAAGTGAACTTAATCAAAACTTCACATAAACTAAATTTCCTTACTTTGTGTGGGCGAGTGTAAGAGTTTATGTAAGAAGCATAATAAGTATATAATGTGGGACATCTGCAGCTGCTTAAAATCTTACACCACTAGCATGTCAGGAATTGAATAATTACAAGATATGTTGCTGTAATTGCACTAATGCATGGCATGCAACATGCGTAATAATGCGTTTTGTGTTTCACAGAGGAGAACAGTGCGTAGGTTGAGTTAATTTAATAAGAACAAATAGCTTTAAATAATCATCATAGAGTAGAGCGAAGTAAATATATCTACAAGAGACGCAGCGGTACCTTGTAAACAAGAGAATTTCCTTGAACTTGCGATCAGTACGACAACCAATGAACAGCTGAGGCAATCAAAAGCCAACCAATCAGGGCACTTGACGGTCAAAATTAGGCAAGGCACACGATACAGTGAGCCATCCTTATTTGTCCCCAAATACAAGGAGCGACTGCTAATTCTGGTAGTTTGCCTTACTCTATGAATACTCATAAAATGTTTAATAATCGTTACCTGCAGATTTCTTGACAGGTTTATGATGTAAAAAGTAGTTTAAGCTTTCGTTGTCAGCTCATACAACTGACAAGGCTACATTTATAAAACAATGGTTTCTAAACATGTGTGCAATCTTAAGAAATTATTTTGAGATGCAACTATGAATGAAAATTTACAAAACACGGTCACTGGAATGAAAATCGAAAATTGTTACCATATAACTTAAGACGATTATATAATTGTATTTGGTTTTAGAAAAAGTAAAGTATTTCAATGGAAAGGCCTGACGCAAAAGTACATTGGACAATATATTTATTAAAATTATCGTAAACCTGCAGGTAAACATTTACTGGTAAGAATTTGGGTTTAGGAAGTTTATCAAGGAAATAAATGACTCAGTATTTTTTTTATGTTTGCACAGTTGAAACATTGTCTGTACAATGTTTTTATCACGGTTTTAGAGAGCACTTTACAACAGTTATAACCTGTACTTAAAATATCTACTTACTATATTTAAAATAGTAAAACGTTGCAAAATACAAAAATTACCGCTAGTAAGTAGAAATGAGTTCAAATTGAGAAAGCAGCCATGAGCCATGCAACCAATTTCTGATGGAGTGTAGAGCTGGTTTTAATTATGGAATCATCAAGTCCTCTTTCAGCATGTAAATCGGAATCTACGATACAAGCAGCAATTTATGGATGTATTACTTATCTTAATTTTGCTTGCTGTATTTGACTATTATGATTTATGACGCATTTTATTACTTGTCGTGTAAACCGTTCCATAAAGACATACTTCATTAAGGAATTTAATTTCTTTGACCACTACATAATAACCAAATTTATTTATTTTTCAGTTTGTAAATTATGGAGTTTTCCAATCCATTGTAAATCTTACTCAATTGCTTATCATTTACATAGTTACGTAAACCAATAGCAATCGATAGCTTTTACTTCTAAATATGAATCAATTAATCAACCTTTTGCACTTTTACTTTTAAAACACGCTGTTTCATTGTTTTGTTTCAAGTTTTGATGAACTTACGTAAATAATAATAAATATGTATTTATTAAGTTCCAATGTATTTTATAGCCAGAGTAGTTATAGTAGTTCGGTGTTTAGGGGCTTTTTTCGTGCTAAACGTTGAATATTTCATAATATTGTAATATTCAAGCATTTATAAAAACAAGAACTTTAAATTAATAAAAAGTTAATTGCGGATTATTAACGGTGACATACTTTTACTTACCACGCAAGAGCAATGTATCAATGATCTTTTCATTAGTAAATTGTTGATAAACAACGGGCGTTATTCTTTTAATAAAATTGCTTGGACCAAGCAAAATCTTTACACCAGGCAGCGAGTAAACCATTTTTCTAAGGAGCTTATTTTTACGCAAGTTTTCTTGGTGCTGCAACATTATCAAACATTTGCTTGATGTGTCATAAACGTTTCCACAGAATCCATAAATAGAGTTTATACAAATAACGCAAAGAGATCCTCCTTCAAGATGCGCCACGAGACGAAAATATTCAGCAAAATCGTCATCCGCATCTATTCCCGAACTTCCAAAAGAAATTATAGCAACTACCGAGACGGCTTGGGAAATAATGGCAACAATCAAAAGTGTCATGATAGCAAACTTGTGCATTTGATTGAAATAAGAAGATAGCAGCTGGATTTCCCGGTAGATTTGAAAGTTCATTTGAGCGCATTTTTCCAAAATCCTGCCACGTTTTCCTTCCATTGAATCCATCAATCGTCTTTTGAGATATTCACATAACGATCGTTTAACTTTTTTACTAAATCATGTAAAAAATTGCATAATTATTTCAACTATCTTTTAAATATAGACACAGCAACGCTCAAGCAATTCGCTCCAATAATAATTTGGTTACAAAAAATAATTCCGGTTCCATACAAAACCATTTGGTACCACAGATTTACAGAAAATATGAAAAGTTTTACAATGGACCAGGCAACCACGTGAGATATCCAAGAACAACTTGCTAATGTAGATTTTAGACCTTTCACAATCAAGTCTCCTGGTGGAATAGAAAATATGTTCATCGGTAGCTTTGTCAATGTTGATCCAGCAAGTGCCATGGCAACTGGAGTGGTTTTGACGCCCACCATTAACATAACAGAACAAATTTGATTGGCTGTTTTAAGTTGTCGATTATCTTTTACGGAAAGACCTATATACCACCAGATGCAAATTAGAAAAGTATTGCTATGATTTTATTTAATTTGAAAACTCACCTTTTCCATTCTTGCAGTAACGTTCCTCAAATGAAATAAAATCCTTGTAAAATTTCTCGACCATTGTTCTATACCTGATCATTTCATAGCAAAAATGAGCAATGATTAGGTAAAATGATGTAAACATAAAAGCCATCAAATTTATTAAGTTGTTTTGCTTTCTTATTTTATCATTTTTCTCTCCTCTTTCCTTTGCCAACTTTACAATCTGAAAACCGGAAATTATTAGACAAACGATGAAGGTTAGCTTGAACGGACGGGTCTTTAGTCGAAGTGTTTTGGAGTTACAATTCCATTCGTGATAACTGCCAATTACTTTTCTCAGTGCTTTCAAGCAGGAGAGGTACTGGACCATAAGACCGGAGAAAATCAGCATTTTGATGGAAACAAGAAAATTTCTTGTTAAAAGAAAAAATGTATGTATGAGCACCGCCGAGGTTCAATCTATTAGTGTGTAAGACGTTTTTGTAGCAGAAAGCATTTAATTGCAAGATTTTAGATTACTGAAAGAACTATAGATTGATCGGATGATAAAAAACCCAATTTTGTAGATTGATTCAAATAAAAAAAAGGTCTTATGTTTAAGTACCATGTAGCGATTCTAAGTGGGTGATATATTGACAGAATGATAATAAATAACTTTGAGCTCATTATCGACGTAACCTTTGTATTATGACGTTAATTAAAGTTCACTTGTGTATAGCCATTAGATTATAGAGCAATACAGCCTGTCTTTAATAACCGTAAATATTTTAATTTGTACTATTTCTGAGCGTTTGCAATGATTTAAAGATTGATGTAATCCCATGCAGTCACCAAGTTCGAAGCAGGTTATTTAAAATGATTTAGAGCCGAGTGTCGGATAAGAAAAATGCTCGTGTGTTCTGCCCGTAGCGGAAAAGATAAAACTGTCACTAAAAATAATATGAATTAAAATGATGCGTAATCTGAAAATTTGAAGACATAATATGTTTGAAGACATGCGGTTACATAAAAAATACAACCAGGGAAATGATAACAATTTACGCTTTTAAAAGCACGCTTAAAACTGGCATGTGGCTTTCTGACAGATAATAAATCTTTGTTGGCGCAAGTCATATATGATAAAGACTATTTAATATATATTTGAGCTCAGCATACGGCACTAACTTAAAATTACAAACTTACTTTTAACTTTACAGAAACTGTTTGGCTGTTTACGATGATAACATAAAAAGGTCGGAATTTTCATGGAAATTAAAACAGTTTATTGGCATACATTTACAAAGAGAAAAACTAACCTGCCATCAAAATATAAAGCGTAGATAGTCGATAAATGTAATAACATAAATGTGCTTGTTTTCAACACGCTGGTAATACAGTGAATTACTAATTGATGAAGAAATCGAACATCATTGCAAAAACAAAGACATCAATATAATAAATGATGTGGTTATTACAAAGTTTGATGATTCAGTGCGGTGGTCAGTCAGGAATTTTGTAAGATATTTAAAATGTAGCGTTACGCATTGGTTGATCTTCTAAATTATTAAAAATATGCTTAATTGACAGGAAAAGATAGACACCAAACCAATAGATTATCTACAGTTTAAATAATATAGATTCTAAATGATGTGAAAACAGAAAAATATCTAGCGTATTTTCTGTCCTTCACAGATGGGCATTGAAACTCAATGGGGAAATTTTATGCAACAGCAAACATATCACCAATCTTACATAGCTGCGATGCGATCACCGATGATTGGAATATACGGCACTACAGGCTACTTACTCCACAAAATAGTTGGTTTACGCTGTCTCTCAAATTTTGAAATATTTAGAAGATCGACTTAGGTAATCACATGCTGTTGGCAAGCATCAAATATATCATTCAAAGGTCTTCGAGGGTAGTACCAGATATATGTAACGCTGTGTGTTATGCCCATAACGTAAAAGGCAAAGACAAACACATTTTACACTTAATCTGGAAACTCGTGACGTCCAGTCACAAAATAGACATTCTTCGTGGACTACTAAAAGATAAAACACTTAAATGATAAATGATAGAAAAGACGCTTACGATATGTATATCAAATCTGCAAGAGCAAATATTAGGAACTTGCCAGCGAGATATGTTCAAATTGAGTCAAATTGACAAAGATTTGACCCTAAAAATGTATGATGTCCCATTAGATGATTTTAATCTGCGTCTTTCCTCCATTTAAATGCATAAATTTATATTTAAAGTAAAGTTTTAAAGCCAAAGTAAAAGAAAAGAAGTAACATGAACACACTGACATGATAGACTTGAAAAGAAATAGTTTTAATACGAAAAAAACTTTCTTTTTTGAACACCACTCATAGAAGCTACCAGTTACTAGACGGTTTAAGGCAAGCAGGAGAATTTCTTAAAATACATGAATATGATAGCATCTTTAAAACGAGTTTACAAATCAAGGTTTCAACAAAAATATGAGAAATATTCTGTTGTTTTAAAAATATTTATGGTATTTGCACAACATCCTATCGGAAGCAATGACACGTATCAGGCACTGATATTAATCCAAGGTTTAGTTTCTCGTGCCGTGATACGGTGGGGATATGAATAACAAATTTTATAGTTTGTTTGTCCAAACAATGCAGTAAAGTGAAATATGTATGAATACGTACACTCTATCAAAAGAAAACAAAGCAGTACAAAGCTTATTATTGCACATCACATCCCTGTCAAAAATTAAATTTGCATGAAAGTTGTTTCCGCATTTTGGTACAATTAGAGTGATATATATCCCCAATTCAAAGATGTAATTACCTATGAGAGTTTTGAGAAATCATTGTTTCATAAGAGAAAAAACTAATTACTTTTTCAATAATTCCTGTCATTAATCAAAACTAGACATTTCAGGAACTTTCTTTTTTTCTTTGACGACTGAAATGTCTGCTTGTGTATTTTTAATTGATATCTTCTGTCACTAAACACACACCAACGGCAATAAAAATTTAAAAGACATATATGGAAAGGGTACGTAATTACGTAATTGCGTATTACACTTGTTTGTATGTCAATAAAACTTATAAGTTTATAAGCATAGGATAATAATGTATTGATTGAATTTCTCCCATTTTACATTAAAAGCAGATAGAAAGAAAGAAAGCAAATATTTTCTCTATTTAACATTACAAGATGTGAATTATGTTCTCGCTTCCTAAATGCTAAAGATGATTCTCATAAATTAAGTATACCACACTTGTAAGCTTGGTTTGAATAGGAATATTTGCAGCAATTTCTTCTGAAAACAACGGTTACTGTTATTTCAAAATAAAATGGCATTATTGTAGCTTGGTGGTCGGTGATGAATGTGTTTATTATTTTATTATGCTGAAAATGTGCTACAACTCTTCTAAATTACAACTTTTAGCTATGCCGTTTGCACAACTACATTTCATAGAACTGACGTGGATGAACTTGCACAAAGCAAAAAAGTAAAATATACCTGTTCTGAAGCCAACCAGTGTTTGTGTGAATGACCGATTATTAAATAATATTCCTTTCCGCAAAACCTCGATGACATGAATAAGACATTACAGTATTTAGTAAGACTGTGGTCAGGATTTTGGTCTAATATTTTAGTCATGATTTTACGGACTGAAATATCTATAAATTATTAAAAATATGTTTCGAGTTACTGATAACAGCATTCAGAATACCAAAATTTCAGTTACTTGTATTTTATGGCCTATGAATCTTTACGAAAGAACATTGTTTCAAACTTGCTTAATATATAAATTTTTCAGAAAATTTGGCCGATATTAAAACATTTCTGTACATTTTTAGTTGAAATAGTTGAAAAATGTAATCAATAAATAGTCATTCACTTAAAAGTTATGCACTGAAGTTGCATTTAGCACAATATTGAATCCACAATTAAATGAAATGAAGTAGTTTATACTTGCATTGTTATAGGGCTTTTACTTTAACTTTTCCTTTTACAAGTGCTCTACTGTTATTAAATAAATTAGTTTTTTTGTATGATTGGCAAGGTTAATAAATGTTGTTAACTGTTAACAACAAAAATTATCAAAACAACCAAGTAATATAAACCAAAATTTTTTAAACTTTGACCAGATCCTCGCACAACACAATCATTATCCTCTTCCTCAGATTTATATTCCACTTCCGTCAACAAAAACAGTGTATCATCATAGTATTTACCGCCCTTTTCATAACGATCCATATGATCAACTGTATAATTTTTTCCGTGGTGATTTTGAATGTAATGGCTATGTTTGTTGTGCCGACTCCAATTGATTTTTCCATTTGGAAAATGTCGCATTGTTAGCTGGTAGTACTCCCACCAATCATTATTTGACTTCTCAATCAAAACCGGTTTTATCAAGTAATCTTCTTCATTTCTTCCCATTTCTAAAACCACGTAATGCGACGTATTTGTCGGATGAGTTGGTACGTAATCTTCAATACTCCAAGTGACAAAAATGTCAAGAAATCGAGCATTTCTCATTTTGAACCATCCAGGATAACTTTTGGATGGCACGAATTTCCACAAAGTGGTAACATAATATTCTCCACCTTCCTGGTATTGAGGTACTAATCCATTGTCCAAATTGAATTCATGGTCAAGGAACCACATCATTGTGTCCCCTTTCCTGTTGTCTTTAACAGTCCATGTCAAAACACTGGGAGAGAAGCCTTTCATTTTAATTGTATACCAAGCACAAGACTTGAGATTTGTGCCAGGGATATTATAAGTTTCCAAATTTTCGGCAGGAGTATCACAAAATGTTCTGAAAATGAATTTAAAATAAATATTTATTGCTGCGTGTTTTGTTAGAATCTAATATTTTTTAGCTTACGGCTGGGAAGATACAGCTAAAATGAATAATAAAGCCAACTTTTGATAAAATAAGTGCAACAATAACTGCATATTTTCTTTGGATATAGCACTTATTTTTTTAGTTTTTCATTGTTTAACTATATATTTGTCTACAAATATAAAATGTCTGCACACGTTGTAATAAAAACACGCTGACAAATATTGTATTTGTTCCACATAATATATAATCGTTAAAAATATTACTAAATTGATTTTTGTTTTGTAGCGAAAGATATGCAGAGGTACACATGCCTTGAGTAAAATATTTTTCTTAACTTCAATTAGCTAAAAGCTAACCGGAGACAATATATACTTCTCGATCGGTTTAGAATACACTTTTTTCTCTCATGTCCAATCAGAAAATATTAATCAGTCTGCCTACTTTTCCGCCACAAATAACATTGAAATATTTTATAAATTTGCCAAGCAAATAGAAACTAAAATTAAAATCGGATAATCTGAAAATCCCAGTATATTCCAGCTTTTTCGAGATCCACCAGAACATTCTATATCTTCCTCTTCTTCAATTGGCTTCCATTCCGCTTCTTTAAATATAAACAGAGTATCATCATAATAACTGCCGCCATCCTTTTCATATTCCTTCATTTTTTCACTTTTGGGATCATCGTGGTGATTTTGTATGTAATGACTTGTTTTAGTATGCCTGTTCCAGGTTATTTTTCCATAAGGAAAATGTCGCATTGTCAACTGATGATATTCCTTTTCTTTTATTTTCTCAGCAAACACTGGTTTCAACATGTAGT
>JAQFYG010003789.1:0-12001 GCA_034694325.1 Entomobrya corticalis | reverse complement strand
ATAAATGACATTTTTTACCATCTCAATAAGATAATACGTCTAATTGAGACAGATGGACAGACATTCATTGAAATTTGACTATAAAAATTGCATCATCTACTAAGAAAATACTATTCTTTAGTACAAGTAAAAGTTTTCCGGGAATGTTTCCACAACTTTTCCTTCACGAAATATAATATTTATACCTAAACGCTATGCAATATCTATAGTTTTTCATGGGTTTATTTTTTATATCATCTGTTAAACTTGAGGTTTTATTTAGGAATTATCTTTCCGCTGCTGCTACTTCTGTACCGAATTTCAGCCAAAAAGTTCTTGTGATGCTGGAGGCTGCTGGAAGTAAGTAAAGATTTGGGATTTGACTTTGAAGGACAGAGAATGGTACTTTATGTTTTATAATAATAAACGAAAACCCAGCAAAGCAATACACACAGAGAGGAAAACATCAAAACTTCATTGTACAGATGAGGTCGAAACTTGAGCTCTCCCTCCCCACTCAACAAAACTATATATAATCGAGATGTGAATTTCTAGTAAGAAGATGATGTTAACTGAACTTTGTTGTGATTAAGTACTCCTCGCCTCGTATGTTTACTTTTCTTCTAACGTTTTATTACTACTTGTGTATTGTATACAGTGTGCCTTTATGTAGAAGTCGAGTTGGCTTTTAAATGAATCGACTCTTGTCTTTTGTCGCTCCATATACTCCACACACAGAAGTTTTGTTGCCTTTTCTAATTCAACCACAGCAGCAACTGAAAGCTGTAAATTTTAGTTCGAGAAGTGAGCATAAATATAAAAAAGTACAGCCATGAGCCTCTAAACTGTTCAAATAGAAAGTATTATTTCTTAAAAGAGACATACATAAAAAGTTGCATGGAGTTTCGTACATTTATATTTACAGCTGAAGGATAACCAACTCATTTTATGTCAGTTATTATTGCGCCTTCTAGTAATGATGAGTAGACTTTATGAGCTGTTATGTAAAGTTCACTGGGGCTGGAAATGAGCATAAATGATGGGAGGTTAGGGATGGATGGAATCTTTTTACGGATATCACAAACAAAAATCCATGAAAATGTCTTTATTATGCTTACATTTCCGTCATCACGCTTATATTATGCCTACACAAAAAGTGGCTATAAACACTTCAGTCTAGTGTTTACTAGCTCAGTAGCGTGCGCAGACATCACATTTTCATGCCTCTAGCGTGAGTATAGTATTTATAATCCTCCATCACAAAGCTCTTCACACTTTTTTTACACTCAAACTAAAGTTATAATGAAGAAGTTAACTACTGAAAAAAGCAAATAAAATGGAATTCTGAGTTTATCCTGGACTTTTGGCAGTGTAAATAAACTCTGCGAAATGTGAGACAGACACAGTTATATAGAAATGCAAGTATAAAATACAAAGGTAAGTAAATGTAATTATGAATTGACTCAAGGAATCCTTTACCATACATAGGCATGAGATTATGTGGTCATATTACACAGTCCTGCAAAAGCAATGGTAGAATCAAGTTTTAAAAAGCAAAAGCAAGTTCAAATTATGATTGAAGTAAAGGAAAATCGGTTTTACGAATACAACTGGAAATTATTGAACATTATTATAGTGAATGCTGCAGTATGCAATCGCAATCAATCATTTACAGACAGTTGAAACATCTTTTATAAATGACGAAATAAAATAATAAAATAATGAATTGCATAGGTACTTGGTAATTTATTGCCGATACTAACCCTTTAAAATGTACCAGTAGAAATCTAACTTACTAATTTTTTTACAGCTATCTCAGAGAATAGAGCAGAATATTCGATTTTGTTTAGTCATTTTTCTGCTGATGTTCATTTTTCCTTGGCTTCCATCCATCTTCCAATTCATCTTTTAACATGATTGGGTGGCTGACAGTAAGTACAAATAAATAGTTTGTTGATATTTTACGCCCCAGTTCTCTTACGAAAATTTTGTATTACATACTACGTTTGAAATTTCTACGTTTAAAACCATGATAAAGTACAATAAGTATGTGACAATTTCCTCATAATAAGCAAATTTTAAACGAATGTAAAAGAACCAAATTCAAGGGCAACGTCTTGCCTCCAAATGTAAAATATAGGCAATCATACAATACCTTAAACAGCATGTGCGTAGTTTTTGATACATGTTTTTTGATGGGAGTGTGTAAGGATAAAACAAAGTAAAATGCTGAAGTCAGCAAAAGGGGTCACCGCGAATCAAATCAGGCATACAGATATGAAGGGGGAAAGTTGTATGGTAGCCAAACCGGAAAACTTCACATATTCTTTATATTATTTATACTTTCATAAATTATGTTACTTTTAGACAATATATACGTTAAACTTCCTATGGTTGAATATTATGCACTATAAATTTTAGTTATTTTTGCTCACTACTCTTATAATAATAACATATCCTGTGAGCTTCCCTTTCGACAACTGACCACAAATCGAGTGTCAGTTCCAAAATATAATACTGCGTACTATTTTCAGTGAGACATACACCTGCCATAAATCATTGCGTGCGTACTATATTGGCAGTGTATTCTTGAAAGAGAGGTTTAGTATAATATTAGGCTATTAGTAATGTGACCGAGCAGACCACACCGTCCTGTGAGTGCACTAGTAAAGAATGAGAGTTACTTTTGGCTAGCTGTGCGTTTGTATTTAGCACGACAGTCGTCATTGTCACCGCCAAGTTCTCATGACTCATGAACGAGCATGACTTTGATATCCTATCTAGGTAGCTCACCAGTGCTTCCACGCTGCAACCTAAGCTTTTCACACATTTTTCATATTGTAGGATTAGCTGTCCAATGCTGATGAAAACAATATGGTGCAGTCTGTAAGGCACGCATATTCCTCTGATTCTATAAAGAGATCTTTCCAAGCTGGAAAGCTTCCGCCCACGCTACGAGCCAAAAGAAAGGAATGCAAGGCAGCCAGAAAAGAATTTGAATCTGATCATGTACAAAGCAAAAGGCTAAACCTAAACCCAATGCCAACCTAAAGAGAACTGAGGCGAACATTCGTTTAAGGGGAGGATTTTCTACAAAAAATATTGCAAAATATGCAGTTCTTTTAAAGGGTAGAGAATAGCATAAATAACGTTTTCCTAATCTTTGTTTGCACCCTCAAGAATTGTCACTTTCCACATAACTTCTTCCTCAAATAAGAAATGTAATATAGTTTGCATCTTAATTGTGAAGTAGGTATGCATGAACACAGAATATAAGGAAAGTAGTACTTTTTATCAATTTTTGTAGGTCTTTCAAAAGTAGTAAATAGGATAAATAGTGTTTTCAAACTCTGTGAAGTGTGCACTTTCTTTCCATTCCCTACAACCAATCTAATTTTCAACTTGTTTAGCTGTTTGTTTGGCCACCAGAATTTCCCCAAGGCCTTGACTTGATTGATTGCTCCTGCTCTCCACATGTTCATTGAGATAAATTTAGAATGTTTGAAAAACTAATTATGGGAGTGAGCAACAAACAACGACTCTGCCGTTTGCTAACTTATTTGGCTATGCATACTACACATTATATCATTTAATGTAAAAAGAGCAGCAATAAAGGTTTGAAACTATATATTTATATATATAGTTTGTATTGCATAAGCTGAGCATTACGTGTTATTGTAAAAGTATATAATTTAGATTGCAAATAAATATTATACGCTTATCCATTTCCACAGTGGCAGAGAATACTGTTGGTTTCCTACTTTTACTTTATGTTTTAAAAGTGCGAACTGATTTCTTATGCATATTTGTTTGGCACTTAAAGTATACTGAGATGTATTTATGTTGCAAGCAATGTTGTTTATAGCTACTTTCATTAATGTCTATTCAGAAAATGAAGACAGAGAGATAGATATACAGCAAAGAAAGTTGGCGCATACTTAATTCACAAAGTTTTAACATATTTTCAGATACAACTAGATTGAGAAAGAGAAAACAAGAGAAAAAGTTTCCACTTATTCCCTTAAAGTGACATTTATAACACAGCACATACGCACAAAAACTAAGCAAAAGCTAGAGCGAGGTTTGTGGTGGTGTGTGTTTGGTACGGTACCTGTGCCACCACCACCTCGTTTGTTGGCCTCGCTACCCCCATTTAAAAATAAAGGCGGGTGAGTCTGTTGTAAATGGTGTGAAAATTCGCAACATTAATTTGGCCATGATGATGAGAGCAAAAAAGATTTTACGTTTTTCCCCTACCGTATTCTGGGTTGCGGTCTTAATTTTAGGTGAGCACAAACACAAGGAAATGTTTTTCCTGTCTATTCCTCGAGCTAACACTAACATAAAATTTCACAACTTTGACCTATAAACATAGTGGAACAAGTAAAGTGGCTGTTAGCTGCGGTGTGATACACAACTGCGTACAGTTAACCCACACAAACCTCTGTTTTGCGTGGATTTAATAAGTAACTAATAATGATTCATTTTTGCTTGATATTTTGGTAGTTAAAATAGATGCCACTCCCTGCATTCACCTAGTCGGTACTGTGGCTAATAAGAACTTATATACAGCTACTAAGGAGGTTAGAAAAATAAGTGTTGTTTGTTGATTCAATGTTTTGTTATCTGAAGTAAATTAAATATCATGAAATAAAATATTCTGTTGTGTGATATTGAGTAAGCTTGATTTACGCTTATGACTGATTTTTCAGCTAAATTGGTTCGACTCTCTGGAATATTGTCACAATCTTGGTATGAGTTTAGCAATTCTTGAAAACGAAAAGGAAGTGATGGCTGTTGAGGACTACTTGCTGCGTTGCAACGGTATTACAGAAAATAAAATCTTATAGACGTTATGAATCATTAATTATAATTTGGGAACGTAAGAAAGGAAGTATCCAACCATGTAGAAACCAACTAACCTTGGAGAGACATATTAGGAATAATTATTTACCAACCATTTTGTTTAGCTAAGCATCATGTGTGGCTTGCTGGGACGGATCTTTTCAAAGAGGCAACCTTTACCTGGATGAATTCGGGGAAAGCAGTGGAAGCTAACAATGTGGCAAGATGGCTTGATGGACAGCCGGATGGTGGTCTCCGCCAAAATTGTGTGTTGATTAATGGTTTGACATTGAAGTGGGAGGATCAGGCATGTTCATTTATTTATTGCAGACCACTCTGTCAACTACTATCTTGAAAAATTTACATTTCACCCACCCCCTTTCAAGTGACATTGCTAAATGTACTTTTGGAATTATGTCTCATTTAACTTGCTTGTTCCTTCTTACCCTTTAGCCTTTTGCTGGTAAAAGGCTTTGCCAAGTGTTTGTGGTTGCATGCTTTCTTGATTTGTATGGTTGTTCAGGTTTTACACTGCACATTGGAATGCAGGAATTTTGGCTTTAGTAGCAAAATTTATACTTGTTTCAAAATACCCCTATAAGAGTACAGAATGCCCGACCGTGACATTCAGAGGCAGCTATCCCGAGACACTTCCTGAATTAGGTAAATTCGATTTTCTCTTTTCAACAAGCTTTCTTTTGTTCTAATCTCAAGCTGTCGATCTTCAAAGGTTGGAAAAGAAATAATTTCTTGTGAATTGGAATGTGGGTTTTCTAGATAGATTTGCTTTCACATATTTCTTTGCTGAGATACCCAGTTTCAGTTAGCTAACGATCACAATACAATTTATATTCTTGTTCATTTTGACTTTTTCCTTAGATAAATTCTCCTGTTCAACATGAGCTTATTATCGTGCAATAAAAACGAAAATGTATTTTAAAGACAAGCAACAAGGTTACTTTCAATATTTTAATGTATTTAAAATGATGTCGTTCCTTTCTTGCAGAAGGCAATATATTTCAGGAGTCACAGAATGAGACACCCAATTTACACATCTGCATAACAAGGATAAACTATAAATAGGTCTACCACCTATATCAGCAAAAATAAAATAGAGGAAATACTGCAAGTAGAGCTATCGTCAATTCTCATTTTTGTAAAAACGGTAAAACTATCCTGCTGAAATTCCTTCTCAAATCCCTCTTCAGGACATTTCAAGCTACTGTTTGCATTCGTGAAAAGTGACTAAATCTAAAGTCACAAGTACCAAACGACATGCTGCGCAATTGGAAAATGCCACAAGAAAAAACTCACTCCAATTGTGACATGTAATTTTCAAAGCAATTGCGGAGGCGCAAAATACTAGGAGAACACATTTTAATTTGCACTAAACGCTTTGAATACTCTCCGTAATTTGTGGAAATGTAATTTGCGGTAAAATTTGTACGTATTGAGTGTGGCAAAAAGGGTACAATCGCAATCTAGGCAATGGTTAGCGCAACCTTCATAAACTGAAATTGTGAAAGCCCCAACATCACATCTTGGTTTGGTTAGGT
Source organism: Entomobrya corticalis (assembly GCA_034694325.1). NCBI lineage: Eukaryota > Metazoa > Arthropoda > Collembola > Entomobryomorpha > Entomobryidae > Entomobrya > Entomobrya corticalis. Next base: position 5,621 of record JAQFYG010003789.1, on the reverse strand, counting down.
GTGACTGTGACTATTTTGTCTTGTCATTATATTCTTTCACGTTTGATGCTAAATGCTAATAATATGGTGGTCGGGTGGTCGTAGCCGTCCACCAGCGTCCACCGAAAAACCCAAGTTCCGTTCGAAACCATCTCAACCCATCTCATCTTTGCAATAGAATCAGCAATGAAATCACTGTGGCGTGATGATGAAATGCCATTATGGCGTTAAGTGTGTGAGACTTTCATGAGAAAAAAGAGGAAGGGAGTAAAAGTACAAAAAGGGGCTCTATACATATGGATTTCCAACCACAAAACAGCCAACAACGCCATTGAAGCAAAAATGGAAAAAGGCTAGAGCAACAATAACAAGTTTTCATAAATCTTCCAGTGAGTAGGTAATAGAATAGGTAAAAATGTTAAGGCACGGTCGTTCACTCCTTACACTACAGCCAGATAGTTTGAAAGGTGAACAGAACAGAATAGGGATATAGAAACAATATATACTTTAACCCGTATATACCCGTATCTTCTTACCCTTTACCTTCACAACAACTTCTCTAATCCAATGTTGCGATTCAGTGAGTGTAAATATATAGGAGTTTTATAGGAAGCAACAAAATATATACACAATAATCTTAATCGCGATGGGCAAAATCCAATTCAAATGCAAACCAATCTCTTTCCCCAATGGATGGTTCCCATTCTATTTATTTTGAAGGTACGAACGACAATGTCGTGAATCGTGAACCCATTTCTCGACTTTTTACTTTACATTTTGCGTTTGTATTAGTTTCGTTTATTAAACTTGGACATTTTCCTATGAAAGAGCTTGAACAACTTGAAATGCATTGTGGTACGCACTTTTCTGTTTTCAAATACGTATCGCGTTAGAGCTACATTTTCGCTGATTGAGGATTAACAGTGTGAGAAGATAATATACCATATACGTTCTTGAAGGTGAGATGAAGCAATTGTTGCTGACGATATTATTTTGCATCATATTAAACATGAGCAACAGACTATTTTTATATACTCCCTTTCTGCCGATGAACTTATGAATTTCATTTATTTACAGCCATAAATTGTAAAAATTAATGTAATTTATGCACACCCAATGACGCAATTATGTCAATAATAAATAGTGTTGGTTATGTACGTGTGAATGTATATACTTGTGATTATCGCATTGTCACTTATAATATCATTACACATTGCACTCATCTACGCAAAGTGTGCTACGACGATAAAATATAGCTTTATGTACAACTAGGGAAAGTAAATAAACTCAAAAGTTACGCTTAACCATTATACATCACAATATCAAACCGAGTAGAGACCAAAGATAGGTACCCATTATGCTTCTACTGAAATTTAGGTTACATAAATGTTATTGTAGTGCATAAAATGAATACAGTTAATAGTTGTTTCATATATAGCACGCTGTTGCTTATTATTTTTATTGGTGGTTCTTAAATGATTAAGCCAATTTTCTTCTGCAACGAAAGTTCTTTATAGCCGACTTTACGAAAGATCTAGCAAGCAAACATCAAGCCGATGAAATGAATAGGAAGTTAAGAAGGATAGGCAACTGTCAAAAGATATAAACCGCTCATTTTATACATCCATATTAGCATCCTCATCCACCTCCCTAAGAAATCTACCGCTAACAAAAAGGATCTCTGTGATAATATGATGATGGCCTTCGCTCTAGCAGTAGCAGTAAAAGAGCAGAAAGGCAAGCCTTACAGGGGTTCCTTCTTCCTGTGTAGCTTTTTTGCCACCATGTAATGTACAATTTGCGCGTTGACTCGTTCTCTTGTAAAACCTAGTATACTATATAGGACTAGTCATGTCCTGACTCCCGAGTAACAAGAAAAACTACTCTTTTCTCACAAGAAGATTCATCCTTATCTAACACATTAGTTTGCTTTGCTTTACTTTAGCCTCAAGCTTATTTTGGTAAACTAGTAGTAGTGTTTTCACAAGAAAACTAATGCGGCAATGAAGCAAGCCTAGGACGATTGGATGTTGTTGGTTTGTTGATCGTAATATGGCCATAAAGAAAATAAACACAGCAACTTTTCTAGTGATTCTCATGTCCTTTAAAAGTTTCCTCTAATAGTTTGGCTTGCTCAGCTAACAGGAAGAAATTGACAGGCTACTGACTGACTGTCTCTGAGTGAGTAAGTCAAATGGAAATTGAAGTTGGCCATAGAGAGAGAGAGAGTGACTCAGTGAGCGAACGAAAAGGCCAACATTTCCTTAACAGAGTATATTTGTCGATGTACACAATGTAGTTCATATAGTTGCATAATATGATGTACCTACAATCTGTTTCGAAGCATAATGGAAAAGTAGGATATTAGTGTGAATGCAATTCGAAAAAGATTATACCAGCCAAGCAATCAACCCACATGTAATATTGAAAGGGAATGACAGTATTATAATTAGTCAAGGCCAAGGAAAGAAACTAACATGAAATACAAATTTAAACGAAAAACATGGATATAGTTCAGTAAAAACAAATGTCAGAGGCAGGAACCCGTACATGAAGTAAACTTTTACATTATTAAACTTAAAAGAAATTGTGTATTAATGTGATAGATAAGTGGTTCCTGGATCCTACTTTCATAAAAAATTAGTCTTGTTGATAATTTCTTTTAAGAGGCTAATTGCAAAAACTTTGCTTTCTTTCATCTTTTTCATCGAAGACCTACATTTTGTAATTAATTTGCAAACATACTCGAAGTTGGCTGGTATCTTACTACATGTTTTAGTTAGACCAACTGCTTATTGAATATCTAAAATAAACAAATATTGTGTAAGATTTAGATAATGAAGGAAATTATTTGCACATGGGGTAAAATTGTTGGATGATTCAAAAGCAATTTGTTTCAGTTTAAGGTTCATATTAAAGGATAAAAGTTTCAAGCACACATTTTTATTCGTTTCTGTTTACTTTTAACCTAAAAGTACAAAATAATATACCCACCAAGCGTTTTTACGTTGTGTCTAAATTTTCAACCCGAGAATCTATTTTAAAGTAAAATAAGTAAGATTTATAAGTAAAATAAGTAAGATTTATAAGTAAAATTTATATGATTTTTATCAATGCAAGATGAATAATTTATCTATAACTCATACTTAATTTTAGAAAATTTTGTGACCAATAATGACCAAAAAAGTAGGATCTTTTGTCACAACTTGTAGGGAAAGCTTTACTGCTATCGAAGCCATGCATTATGGAATGCATGAATTCTTCATCTTGTTGGTTACGAAGACATGTATTTGAAATCTGTAACTCCTTGGCTCTCACCTTGAAGACCACTTGGTCTTGACCACGACAGTAGTAACCTAACACTTTCATTCATGGAATACATTCTTATTCTATTAAACATAAAAATAGGATGAAGAATGAATAGGAGTAGTACTAATGGGAAAAGATAGTCAAAAGAAACTGGTATAGGAATCTAGAAACAGGAATTTAATCAATTTGTTTTCTTTCGTTTCATTCAACCACCACAAAGCAGCCATCCTGAAAGAATTTTGCTGCGTGGGAAGTGGTAAAATCTTAAAACAATCGTTAGTGTACTTTGATGACGCCTTTTCTCTGTTCGTGCGAATAAAAGAGGACATTCTTAATGGGAACATCTTCAAATCAGTACTCTTCGTCAACGCAAACAATCAACGAATAAGTCTCACTCAAATATTCGTATTGTAACAAGTACAAAAATGTAGAGACTAACACTCCTTTGTAAAAACTTGGATTTTTCGTGGTAAAAAGTGATAAAAACATAATTTGCACATCTAACAACTGCTTTTCTTCAAAATCAGCATCTCATCTCTTCTGTAAAATTTTAGTGAAAACCTCGTTGGTTTTCTTTTCCAAGTAGAACCCACCTTATAAAAACAACTTTTTTGTGTGAAGTAATAAATTTATTATTGGAGAAAATTTTTCTCCGACAATGAATTAAGCCTGAACAACCCAGTTCATCAACCTTTCTTGTTGTGATGATGTGTGTTATTATTCCTTTTCCTCTCTTTTATCTTCAAATCCTCTTCCTTCGCTTGTCGTTCATTACATCAGTTCATTACGATCTGTATGTATGAGTCAAAAAGATGATGATGATGGCGATGAAGTTTTTTCTTCAAACAAGCAGAAAAAGAAGAGAAAACACCATAAATAAAAGGTAAAGAAATACATACACACATCCAAACCATATATTTAAGTTTGTTTCCCCGTGTCAGACTTACTACTTCTCTCCCGTTCATTCTTTCTTCGTCGTTCAACGCTTCTTGAATCCAACTTTTTTCCGCCCTCTCGCTGTTCAATGCCATGCCACTAAACTAAACCTCCTCATAACGTTATACTCGTGCTATATTAGAACATGGTACACAACACACATGCATGTATTGAAGACGACTTCAATCTCACATTTGTGATGAGAAAGAAAATGTGGGATTTTTACAGGGAAATTAACCTCAAAGAAACCTGCCTTTTCATCATCATCTACCCCAAGCCCAACAGACAGAAGAAGACGGGAACGAAGAAAGCAATGAAAAAGAGCAGTGGAAAATCGTATGTACATTGTATATCTATGTTGTGATGCGAGTATGTGTGCGGTTAGTGGAACCAAAAAGGAAGAGGGAACAAAGAGCCGAGCGGTAAAGCAGCAACAAACTTTTCTGGCTTTACTACAAAATTCTATTCTTTTTCCTCTCCTTCTCGTGTTTTTTTCTCTTTTAGATTCACCGTTCGTTGGCATTTTTAAGTGGAAAGAAGGCAAGTCTAATGCATGGTGAGTTGCAATAAAATAACATACATTCGTCTGCATATAAATTCATATGCTCGCTGTGAAGAAAACATTTTTGTACTTGTCGTGATGATATTTATATGGATTGAAGTTTCAAGATATAGTCGTTTTGTATGGCTTTTTTCTTCTCTTCAATTCAACAACCTTATTCTTTATTCTACATAACAGTATTTTTTCACTGATGATAGCACTTTCAAAATAGATAGTAGTATAAGTACGGCAGTTATATGAACATAGTTTCAACTAACTTAACGCAGATGCTTCTAGTCAAAGTTGAGAATCATTTTGATTTCATACTTTTTAGGACTAGAAGAATTGTTGTATGTGTTGTATAGGGTGGAGTGAAAGCATACATGAGGGAAAGAAGAAGAAAGTGACTGTAAGAAGATGATCATGCTGGTACAAGAAAAGGGAAGAAACAGGACTAACCTTTAGGAAATTTATGATCCCACAATTCTGTGGATGGATTCGCCCATATATCACACGATGGACAAAATTCTATCGAACGCACATGCAACGTGCATAGAATATGGAAAAAAGAAAAGCAGTAAAAACATGGTGGAAATGGTTAAACCATAACAATATATATTTCTGTCTACCGCACGAATAATGTGTATGAGTTTACTAATATTCTATTCTCTTAACTATACCATGTCAATGTTTTGAACTGATATAACTTGAGATATGAGTTATGTTGCAAACAGAAATCTTATTTTTGTTTGAAACTTATCAGTAATATTTGAATTAAAATCTCTGAATTTTAAAAGCTTAAATGTAACTGTATTATTGGGATAAGCTATTAAGCTATTTAATCTAGTCTAGATTA
>JAQFYG010003788.1:0-12003 GCA_034694325.1 Entomobrya corticalis | reverse complement strand
GCGAGATCTTATTCTTACATTATGCCAGGTAAAATGTAATATACTGAATACTCATGTACTTACGGTAACATTCGACACCTTCATCGACCTTTGCTTTTTAGTAAAGTAAACGTAAGGTAAGTTCAAGTTTATAAGGGAGCAAAAAAGGCTGTCCTAGCTTTTATGACAAATAGTCAGAAAAGGTAGGGGACTGAACAGCATGTTGTAGCATGATAATGGTAATAAGTGCATGACTTGTATGACCGTACCTGTATGCTGTTTCATAGTTGGTCATTTTAGTATTAACTCTTTTAAGTGAACAGCATTTAAAAAAGCTGGAAAAGTACTGTATTATTTAAGTGATCATGCATACGTACTCGAACTCTGAAGAGGTCTCTCTCACTCACTTCATCTTCACAATGCTATGTAAGGGATTTTTGTGCTACTATTTTACTAAATCTTAAAATGTACCTGCACACTGATACTGGATGAGAGTAAGTTGTACGAGTGTAAAGGCGCCACAATCACAACACAAGGAATTTGTCGAGGCACAAGTATACAGAAACGAATGCAACAGGAGATGGGTCCATTATATACAAAGTTTCCACTTGCTAGGTCGAATTCATAACTATATTTTAAAAGAGTGCCCTTACAAGATCTTATGCTGGCAAACTATCATCCTAATTCCCTATAAAACTGCCAGGAGAGTTGACACTCAACCCAGATGAAGGTGAATTCTATTACTCAGTCCTACTACGCTACAGTCCTGCCATATAATTACTTGTATTTATGCGTGTATTTGTACTCATTATTCAATAAACTAAGAACATAAACAATACTAGATGCATTAATCTAATCGATAGTGGGTGCTTAACTGAAATAATTATGTTGATTATTTATTTCCAAAACTTGCACTTTGTTGCACGGATGTCTTAGTTTATATTCTTTCACTTTTGTGCAGGGAATATGTTCACCTGTGTGCTTTAAAAGTGTTCACCAAAGAGTATCTGTAAAACACCTCCTGAATACAAGATGTATTGCTTGTACTTAATCAACAGACTTATTCATCGCTGCTTATATTTTATTTCATGTGCTGCTACTAGATATGGGTAGCGCATTGCCACACCATGATACTGGAGAAATTTTACATAACGAATAGACTAGATTCATTTAGGGATGATGTTGATACCAGACATAACTTAAAATTTATTGGGAGTAGCCTCTATAATTTATCAAAAGAAATTATTTTCGACATCAGTGGTTTCTGTTGTTGTCTATGCAGGATGTGCGGGTACCGAGAAAATACAATATTTTGATGGTGGAAGTGTTTGCAATACTTCTTTCATGAATATAGTAGTAATATTAATAATAATAATAATAATGTGTACGAAAATTTTCAATCCAATGAAACTGAATGCATTTGTATAGCATGAGAAGGAGTAAAACAAGGTTCTCCTTTTATATTTCTTTACGTTTTCGAAGGATTTATGAGTCTCCACCGATCAAAAAGGGTTATTTATATTCTCACGTTTTGTTGTAGAAATAGAAGTGGTGGCAATAAAGAGTGTAGAGGAGAAGCAACTGTTTCAGACCCATCTTCTTCACTCACTGATTTTCTATTTGACCGACTACATGTACACAGCATTCTATACTTTGAACAAGTCTTGTCTTCTAATTTTACAAACAATAACTTTTCCCAACCTGTCCAACAAAAGTCGCTCCACAATTTTATGTTCCCTTCGCTAAGTTTTATATTATTTGGCTGTGATAGAGCAAGGAGATAACTCATGCATAAACAATATTTCTTACTTACTTCACTTGCGACAAAACCCGAGTCAATAATACCGTATAGTTTTATATTTATGTGATGATTCTATTCACTGCACCTGACGAAGGAAACCTTTTATTTTGAACTCAGCATTTTGTTTGAAAAACGGAGTTTGGATTAATATCTGCTGCAAGGGATTCATTTCGGCAGCACTTTGAATGCTTATTATATCTCAACTCAATTTGCATCTGCTTTACTTTTTGATGAAAAATTTCCATCGGAAGAAGAATTCATAAACACCTACTATTAAACATGTATAGAAACATGGTTAACAATTTATTTGTAATTTATTTTGAAATATATAGTTGACACCACACAACGGTAAAATTTCACAACAAAATTTGCTTTTAAAAGTTGAAACGGAAACTGAAAGAGCATTTGCGTTTTAACGGAATCGATCGTTATTCATAGATTGTAATGTAGACCTACCAAACCAAAACAGGAATACGTTTGTTCCAATAGATCAGAAACAAAAACACTTAAATGCATGGATTAATAAATTTCCTGAAAAGCGTGAAAAGACTAGACGAATCCCTCATTACAATATATTTCGGTAAAAATATTTAACCACTCAGGCTACAGATCAGTTAAAAAACAAGTAGTGGGTAGTATTACGCACTACAACATTTGAATCAAGCCTTAAGTTAGAAAAAAAATATTGTTTAATTGGCAGATTTAATAAGTATAAGAAAATAATTCTCTATCATTTGTGAACTTCCTAAATTAAAAATAGTCAAACTCAGGGTATTATAACCCGTCCATATTTCAACAAGAATAAACTACACAAGTAAAATACAATCCGTTTTTTCATACTTTTAGTATTCGTACTAAAAGCAATGCAAAATTAATAAAATATTACACTTAGAAATGCAGAAAATAAAGACTTCACTTTTGACACAAAGATCATTTCAGATGCAAAATAACTATTTACCTAGCATCTTGATAGTCTGGTATTATGTTCTCGGTGTTTGTAGAAACGAAGCAAACTTCCTTATTGATTGCATGTTAAACAGGTCTGTGAACCTTTCTTCTGTAAATAGTAATTACCTAAAATTTTAACCCACAATAATTTTTGCTAAAGTCTGGTGAAACATCTCAAACGTAAAATTTTATACCGGTCGATACATGAAAGCTTATTATTATATAATATTACAGCACCATTAATAATTTAAGTATATAGCGTGAATTGCTCATTTCGTCACACTTTAATATTTTGGCATATGCATTTATCAGATTTTAACGGAAAGAAGATCGCCTCTAGCAGTCTGTATTAAATAAATATTCAGCTTTCAGCTAGTCTGTGTACCGTTAGGTAATGTCTGTGATTTATTCAATCGTTTTAAAATATTTTACAGTAGTTTTTATGCCCGCTTGTTCAAAAGCAATTTTATCTAGAAACGGTTTATTGCAGCTATGCTGGGAGACAACAAACCAAGTATTCATAACTGATAACATGCCTGTTATTTGTTTGCCTGATCATTAATCTAATAATAATAGCTACAACAATGTGACAGTGGATTTACTTACCAGAAAGAATTAGTTCCAATATTTAAGGACAAACTTTTTTCCTATCCAGTTGTCGTTTCACAGAAGAAATTTGAAGTTTAAACTACAACTAAAGTTTTAATAATTTACGGGGAACAGCAAAGATCGTTGAAAGATTTGCTGTTACAAACCATAAACTTTCCGATTGATTTCTTCCAAAATTTCAAATCTAGTTTCACTGTTTATCGTCTTATTATCATTGGGGAACCACAATGGTCCCACTTCCCGTTTGAACCCATTTTAAGAACAAACATAAACATCGGAACTGCTAATGTTGCTGCACTTAAAATATTCCACACAAGTAAGACGAATCAATATTTACTTTCCAAAATGAAATCCATTCTGAATTTTGCAAAGCAATAGTAATCCTATATTTCCTCTGTGTTTATAAGCTAACTCAGTGTATTGATTTTGTTAGTCTTTAGTCATAACTGGATTTAGAAAATATTCACTGAAATTGTAGGGATTTAGGTAGGACTCAAAACAGTAAACACTTGTGCAAAATATCACCAATAATTATCATAACAGTTCTTTAATTTCCATGCGCATTTGTTCAGATGATAACCACAACAGGCAATGTGCTTGCAATTATGGATATTTTTATATCCGCTGTCTCATAAAACGGTCTTGTTATGTATAAAATGGCAATTTTCTCAAAAGCACACTTGCTCCACCAAAGTCACGCACAATGGTAAATTTTTTATTACTATTTTCTTAGTAGCCTTGCTACTGGTACTGTTGATGATCATAATAATGAAAAAATACGGTAGTGCACCACTGCATCACGTAGATGATGGAGACAGGTTCTGGTGAATGATATTGAAAATTTTGTTATTGTTTTCAAAAAATGAAAGGGTATCAATAAGCAGGTATCCTTATTTGATTAACACTGCCACACAATGGAAGAAAGGTAACATCATAGAAATATCTGTGCAAGGCTATGTGTGCACATATAATGTATGTACTATTGTTAGGACTTACGTTACATACATAATATTTGTCTGTATGCGATTAGGCTATTTCTCCTGGAGGAATCGATATGCGTTTCACTTGGAAAGAGGTTTTGAGTTGACTGGTTCTCATTGGTTGTGTTGGCCAGCAATAATACAGACGAGAATGGCACTTGTGCTCTGGCTCCTGCTGCTTCTCGGATGTTAATATAAAACATTGTTGTAATACGATGTGTTAATGTAGTTTAATGTTTAAAACTACATAAGTAGTAAGTGCCACAAAAACAGAACTATGTATTATGTATCGTGTTTGGACTGTGGAGAGAAGTATAATAATTCTGTATCCTAAAAAATGCTCAAGCATTCAGCTAACCCTCCGAACGTAATAGTTTTACATGAATGTCGAGACACGATCTTTATCTCCGCCTGTAGTATGCAAGAGCCAAGTCGTACCCAACAAAGAGTACATATATGCTCATATAATGTTTCTGTCCTGCTGACATTGTTGTATCTACATATGCAGCATTTACTGTATTATAAAGAAATTGTTATAAGCACACTAAATATATAAAGAGCTCTTTAGGTTTATATAGCATTTGCTGACGAAGGTGGTTTGGCTAGTTTGGTATTCATTTCTTTTCTCAGTCAAAGTGAATGATTTCGTGCTGAAGTAGGCACCAAATTCATCCAACATTGAATGTGTAGTCTGGCTTGGTCGATCAAGAAGTGTTATATTTATAATGAGTTAAACGGCTAACAACGGAGACACGCAATTGCCAGAGCTTTATTATGTACACTAAAAGTGTATGCTTATAATACAGACCATTCCGTTAAAGAGGGCTATTTTTTAACGTGTTCGAAATCTGTAGATTTGACCATTAAGATGCGTATGTAAACTTAATTTTCCATGTGAGCTTGTCATTGCGGGTACCTGCCTATGTTAAATGACGAAGGTTTTTGCTTTTAAAAGTATGGCGAGCTCATTTTTCCTGAACAGAAAAGTGCCAAGTGGAATGAATATCGAAAGCCTAGCCTCTATTATAATCCTTTCCATGCACACAAAGAGTTTTCTTAGAAGACTCTAACAATAAATTGAATTGCAAATTGGAGTCCCACACAAAAAAATGCTTACATATACGAATATGCACGGACATATGAAAATGTATTGGTTTAAAGCACACAGTTAATATACGAACACGTTCTTGTAAGTCAAGTGTCCTCTACTTCATCATAATATCATACATGAATATGGATACTGCACAATGCATGCAGACTGACTCTTCGTTACATACATCATCAAGTTATCACAATATCTATCCTTTATGTTAGCGTCCGTGCATTTAAATCAATGTAAGCAGGAAGAGTGGAAAATACCTACAAAAGTAAGAAGAGCTACACTGAAGAGTTTGAGGGTTTTAATTTGTCTCTGGGTTTGGCATGAGAGTATGATAATCTTGATCACATCACTGCACAGCAACTACTTAGGATTACATTTTTCTTGGAACAACCAAACATGTCTCTATTATGCCCACGCTACACCTTATATATTTTCAGGATTTGATTAAAGCAAAACATAAGCGTTTCTCCTCTGTTCAAAAGAATGAAATGGGAAATGAAACTGAAAACTGAAGATGCATGCAAAACATTGAAAAGTTTTATACTACATGGTCTGCAATGCTATTTAAAGATGGGTTCTTACATCACGGTTATTGTTTCCGTAAATTTGCTGTTCGTTTATTTGGCTGATGCTTGTAATCCTAAAAACACGAGATGTCTGCATTCTCGACATGATAAATACAAGTACGTATGCTTGCCACGACTGTACTCTACTTCAATGTTATTAGATTTTGTCAAAGATCTCTTTTAAGTCAAAGCAGTTTGATTTCTTCAAAGAATACATCCATACCACAAAACAAGATATGAAGCAAGATGCTGGTAACGATTTTATTTGTTAAATTGTTTAATGAAACATAGTAAAAGATAATGCTATGCTATATATAATATTCCCTTACATCGAGACGATGTTGACGATATATAACTTTTAGCATACTTTATACATATTTATACACTCTCTTTTTCGAAGGCAATACATGTATGAATGGTCAATCTATACCCACATTTTTTATTTATATTATTACGCGAACCAATTTTCATATATATTTCATCAAGTAGGACAAGCAGGAGAAGTAAGCTTTGATTTGGATAATACTTTAATGACGTGGTTTATAAAAAATAGGAGCCACCCGCACAGAAAGGCATTCAATCAAGTAAAGCTTCTCTTGTAAGATGCTTGACGGACGATTGACGCAATTTTAACAAATTAAAGGACATAATATGACAATGACTCTTGTGAGTATTAGGAACGCACCATACATACTGTAAATATATGAATGCATCTTTATTATTATTATTAGATATCATAAACCAGACAACGAGGTATTCATACATAAATAGTTCTAATAAAAAGGTCGTAAAGCAGAAACTTTAAAAGTGGTCAACGTTCTGATATCTAATATCATAGAACGTGTATTTATTTATCAGAATAATCTATAATAATATATGCTACACACCGAATACGAATACGGGACGTTTTCTCTCTCTCAAAACAGTTAAAACATTTTAATCTGTTTACATGTTTTAATTGTATTTAATTTTGAAATGTGAATCAAAAGGGAATACTACTTTCATTACTTATATTCTTAATTTGTTCTGCCACTGCAATCATCATACATGTACTGATTAAATGAATCACGCAATATGGAGTTAAAATTGCTTGTCTGCAAATGACAATTAAATGCTTATTAATGCATTGCAGAACGTCTTTCTAATGATATTCTCTATTTACAATGTGTGTACACAATCCCTTCTTGGTCTTACCTTCAGTAAAACTTCCAGACATATTTTCGTTGCGAATCGAAAATCGAATTTATGATGCACAATATTATGGCGTAACAAAATCATACTCAAATCTGGCTGACAAATCTTGTATCAACTCATTCGTGTTTATTTTTAGATCTAGACGTAACATCTTCTGATTGAAATTTTTTATGATTACTTTGATGTTATTAATCCTCATTCATGCATTCTATCTGACGTGTCTATGCAGCAAATGGATATATGGTTTTTATTTTTAAGAAAATGCTGGCTGTCATTCGTTATTTTTAGAAACCCATTAACTAAATGCTGATTAGTTGAACCGATGTCTGCATACCGCAGTTGGTATTATATTTATTTTCATCCATTCGTTTCTTTGCAGTGATTTTCCATTGCATCGTCTGAGATAATTTAATTACTGATAAAACAACTTTGCCACAAACTATGATTTAACTCTCGTTTATGCCAATGGTGCAGTTTTTACCATGTTCTGTTGGCATAAACGAGACTCTCTACTTTGCTTTCATCTCTATGAAATGCAGTCTTTTATTGAGTAAAACTTAGCAGCTGAACTTTTCAAAAATATTCGGTAGTTTTGCTGATTGACAGTTGCCGCTATATTTTTATCGTATTAAAAATTTCTCGTTTAAATATGTAACAATGATATACTTAAATATTAACCGATGTCAATTTATTCTCATGACCTTGATATGCTGATGGTGCGATAAGTACTATATTTGAAATCACAAGTTGCCGTATTCATTATGCACATGATAATAATTTAGGATATGAAAGCATTCATATAGATGCGCTTTTTACTATTTACAATATTTTTCGCTCTTGCATGCATGGATTGCATTTTGCAAAAGTGGCTCAAGTGGATTCGCGTAAAAGTGAGACTGTATAAAATAATATCGCAAGAGATTTAATGTCTCCGTATTCTGTTTTACTACCGGTGGTGGTTCTGTGGTACCAGGCTGGCTGGATTCGCTAAGCTGGAACACAAGGTAAAAAATGTATGCAAACCTGACATGTTGGAGGTGACAAGTGAACATGTTTTATGCATGCAGCAGGAGATACCAACTTCATCCGACCAGACAAGTAGTAAAATTTTGATTTGAAAGAATGAAAAGTAACAAAATGTGCATATTTAGGAAATCCAGACATGAAAACCAGTATGATACAGTAGAATTTTCCTTTTTTGTAGCTCTATCGATTTGTGATTTCCTAATATTGATGGATGACGACAATGAAAATATTGATGATTGTTGGCGTTCCGAAGCGAGCACATGAGAATGAAGAGACATTTTTATCTCTGAAAACATAGAGAAATTGTTGGTTCAGCTCAGTCTGTCGTATGATAAATATAACTACCTAAGTGTTTAATGCATAAATATAGCATATCAAATGTAAATAAATGTAACTTAAATGTTCCACAGCTTAACAAGTTTCAAGTAATTGATATTACTGAAAGTACATTTGAAACTGCATTTTATTCTTAGTAATATTCGAGTAGATTTTAACAGACTTTTTATTAAGACCCCAGAGATGAAACAAGACTGTTAAACCAATTGCCTGTTTACCACTGCCCCATTTGATCTACAAAGCTGATTAAAAATCATTTTAATTGAACTTGTGTGCCGAACAAGATCATTACTTGAGTTCTACTTGTAATATGGCAATCAAAGCTTGGATGAATATTTTGGATAAGATAATTGAGTAATTAGCCTCCCACAACGTAGAAGCTCTTATTTGCTAATTGCAAATTATGACTTTGCTCCATTGGTATTATGAAACTTGCTCCTTCTTTTCCCTTTCGTTTCTGCAACTTCTTGGTGTTAACAATTCTGGGCTGCCAACGTGCCAACATCAGATAGAAGCAAGGAATCAAGGACTTGCCATTTGGTTGGAATGGAAGAGTATATGGAAATATGAAAAGCGAGTAAGTTTATATTTTTATAATTCTTTGTACTGTTGGAACTGGTTGGAATGATTTCCATTCATATAACTCTACGTCCTTTTAAATCATTTCATCATCAACACTGTGAGTTTATTTAGTAGCCTTTTTTGAGTTTTATAGATCTACTAATCACCAATTTATGCAGTTTCAAGAAAAATAATCTTGTTAATGTGATGTGTTCACTACATGCAAAAAGGCTTCTAAGTAAACGTCATTCATATTCATGTAATATGATGTTGTGTAATTCGATAGGTAGAACAAGTTGCAACCACACACAACGGAATGAAGAATTATGGTTTGCCTGCGGCTTCTATCTTTTGAGGATTACGCGTTAAAATCAAAATACTCTTATGTATTAGCATTTTCGCCGGACTTTCAATCTGCAAATTAGTAAATTGCAATAAAAAGTCATTCATTTTTGTTATCAGCCATTTGTAAAACAGAATCTGTTCATTGTAAAGAAAATTTTCCACTTCTTTTTGCACCAAATGTCAAATATTATTTATGACCAGTTGTTTCGGCGCCAGAAGGAGTCTGGACCCCAAAGCATGTTTATTGTGATCAAGTCAGTGTAAGTAAATGCCAAAATGTGAGCAAGCAGAGAAGCTAGTAAATAAAATACACGCTACTTATAAGCTTTTTTGTAACGATTTTATCGAATGAGTCAAATATGTTTGGCAAGCAGGAGTCTTGGAAGGAATTGTGTGTCTATATTTTTTATCTTCTATCCTTATATATACCTTCAAACACTCCCGATAATTTCCCATGATAAGGTCTTTTCATATTGACATAAATAATGATATTGCCATTATGCCACTGCAGTGTTGAATGTTTATTCAAATCACAAAGGTATTGTTTCCATCTATTAAAATCTTATGCATGCATATATTTTGAATCATGCTATTAACTTTCATTTTGTTTTAAGCGATTATAATAGTATTTAGTTGCTTTGCACTATTGAAATCGTATGTTGTTGCTATTAATCGATTATTTATACGGATTACAATGTTTAAAAGAGATGAGTTATTATTTGGCAACGATACACACTTCCAGCTTATCTTTCGCTTAATTGACTTAACATAGCTTAGAATACAATTACTCAAAAAATACATTTAATAAAATAAACCAATCAATATTTTATAAATAATTTTATACACATATATTGCTCATCTAGTATTATTTTCTTATTCATAAGTAACAAGTAGATTGTAAATATTTATATTGTAATTTATAAAGTAGTTTGCTGAAAGCTAACGACAGAGTCATTACCACGCAGAAACGCTAAATTCTCAATTCCCCCAGGGACGGAGTCTATCGGTTTAAGCCTGATACGACTAGAGCTCTGAGATGGAGCTCGTTCAGCAGCAGTAGCACCAGTGGCTGGGCAGCATGAACCACAACAGGTTCTTGCAAAAAATAGAACTAGCTGATTTACAAGCCTGTCGTAGGGTTCGAGGCTTCGAAACCAAGCTGGAAGAAAGTTCCAAGTCCTAAATTGGTCGGGTAAAGCGTCCCTAGCATAGGCTTGCAAAAAATTAAGAACAAGAGAAAACATAAGAGCAAGTCCTATCGGCGCAGAAACAATGTAAAAAGCTATCGGTCCCAGCATTGATAAAGAGAAGACTATCAGCGGAAGAAAGAAAAACATTGAGGTTAAGTAGAACACAGCAAACCAGCGATATTTGGCTGTTACACGACCCAAGGCTGCTGCCATTTGTATGGGGAACCTTGTGAATGGAATGGGGTAGAATAGGAGAATACCAGTGAGGTTGAACAAGAAATGACAGAGGGCTAATTGAATCGACAACTTCAAATTAGGCCCTTCTGCTGCAAGGGCGGCTAACATTGCCGTTGTTGTAGTGCCTAAATTCGAGCCTAGCGTGAGTGGATAGGCGCGCTCCAGTGAGATCATTCCCATTGCAATGAGTGGAGTTAATGCTGAAGTGAATACTGAGCTAGATTGAACTAAAATTGTCATCACAGCTCCAATCCCCATTGCCAGGTAGCCTGTTAAACAGGGAAAGTACGGGATGTCAGCATTTATTGCTTTCTGCACAGCCACGGCTAGTTTACCTGCAAAAAACGAATCCTTAAGTAAGATTATTGAAATTGACTTTTTGTAGGATTGAATCGGAGACTTCGGTTTAACTTTTATGTTGAATTTTATGCTCATTTCGTTCAAATAAAAGACGTAATGAAAACCTTCAACTTTAGACTTTACAGCATCAAAAATGCCAGAATGAGTGGGAGAATAAGTATAACAAACATTTGAGATAAATAAAAGTAGTAAGTATGATGTTCTGATGATTCGTTTATGAGAATTTTACCTTTGAGCAAGGAAGAAAGTACTTTTACTATGCACACTAGGCAGCCACATAGAAGCACTAGGGAAATTCCGAGTAGAATCAAACCTACGCTCAAGTCACCCAAATCCAACATGTTGAACAAATATTTGCCTGTAAATACACAAAATATAGGACATTTTCATCGGAACGCATACTGCCAAAAGGATATCATAGTATTATTTTCATCCTGAGTTCGTAGAAAAATTTATAATCTTGTTTATTTTTTCCAAGCATCATATCAGCATCATCGTTCCATATCGCAATGAGTGGAGTGTGTGAGTATTATTATATGTTTTGTAAATATTCCTTGTTGTAGCGATACATGCATAAACTCATTAGCAATTTTGCATGTAAAATATATTGTGTGGATTATAATTATTAAGTGCCAGGTACTGGGACTTACTACAAATACATGGTGGGAGCGAAAATGTCTGTCTGTCCGTCTGTCTGTTGGTGCGATAACTCAAGAACGCTTTAACCGATTTTGATGAAATTTGGTATACATATACTAGTAGTACCAAG
>JAQFYG010003787.1:0-12004 GCA_034694325.1 Entomobrya corticalis | reverse complement strand
CCATATCGTTATGTCATTTCAAAGAACTTTTATGCAATTTGTGTTTCCTTGTCTATTTTCATTTTCTTTCAGATGATAATCTTCAAAATTAGAGCCAGTTGTGGGCTGTATTTAGAGTAATCTTTACAGACAGGTAGCAGTAAATGCTCAATCCTTAACCGAATATGACTCCGCTTGTCTGATATAAAAACTGATAGCGGTCGTTTACCTATATAAGGATCATCATTTTACTTTATGATGATAGTAATGCCGAAAAGAAAGGATAGAAGAAGTTCCATCAAACAACGATGATTTGTTCAATGAGAAAAGTTTCTCTCCTCGAGACATTTTCCGTGGCGCGGTGGAATGTATTGATGCGGTTGGTTGGTGTGATGCTGTTGATGATCCGTATACGCTTTCTTGGTGCAACTATTATCTCATTGAATACAACTATGCTGTATGCCTATGGCCGTGATGATGATCGTAATATGTATTATAAAACGAGTCAAGAAAGGGATAAGGATTATGCCAAACTTCAACTCACTACCTCGACGTATTCTAGTTTCTCCATTCAGAAACTTTTTTACCCACTTGTTCTTTATGATAGTGTATCATGGAGAGTACCAAAGCAGTATAGGGAACAAAGAAAGGATTAAATGGATGTCCCATAAACACCATGTTTTTAAGCACCATTGCCAGCAAATTGCTGATTATGACGACAAGCTGACAGAATAGATGTACGCACAAAAGTATTAAATTCCTCTTCAAATTTTATCTCTATCTCAATTTATACAACCAAGTGTTGAGAAAAAGTCTAGCAAAATTTATAAACTTTTCTAGAGGCTTATTGGTTTTGTTGCTTTGTTAAGCAGTATAGTCAATAAGTTCAAAAGTGATTTCGTCGTATACCGATATATTGTAATTCGAAAGCTAAGCTAAAAGATAAATGGCGTGAATACAAAATGAAAAACTTTACAGCTGAGTTTATAATACAAAATTTGCAGAAATTGTTGAAAATACGGAAAGAAAATGCAAGCATCTAGTTAGATTCATAATATATGAGGGATAATGAATCCTCATTGGCAAAATCTCGCGAAATGCAAAGATACACAATCTAATTTTAGGTAACTCTATTTTTTCTGAAAAAAGTGAAAGGGAAAAAAGAACAGTTGAGCAAAGTTAAAGAGGAAAAGGGAAAGCTTAGGAAAAAGCAACAGCCAAAATAGGAAAGTTCGTGAAGTTAAAAGACTCGACCTCATTTACTAAACCGTTTTTTGCCTTCTCTCTCTCTATCTCGCTTGTCTACTTTTCTTCCACATATCTCTTCTCTCACAGTGAGTGCCTTCTTCGTGTTTTCTTCTCCTTGAGTTGTTCCTTTGAAGCCTTTTTTGTTGTTAGTAAAGGGAGACTCCTTGAACTAGAAGAATATTTATGTACACACACGAAAAAGGCAACGAAGTAAAAAGAGGTCGGCGGACTGTTGATAGAACATCGCCAGTGTCGAAATAATTGATCCCTACTGAGACTGAATTTGCATGAAAACTGCACTTTCAGCCTTCTTATGAGACTGTTTAAGAGTTAAAAGGGAAACAGAATGAGTATCATTCCAGCTCTTAATATTAAGCTTGGCTCTTGAAAAACTACTACGACTGCTCTTCCCTTCTAAAATTGTAGAAATACTAACCTTTTCGTAATATCACAGCTTCCTTATACTAAGTAGACTACTTTATACTTAAAGAGAATCTTGGTTTGCATATGCAAACCCTTTTACTAAGCTAAGCATACATAATAATAATAATAGAAAGAGTGAAAACGCTGGGAGCAGTTTTCTTCTCCTTCCTCTTGTCTTTCGTCTTTCATTTTCAGCCAACTTAAAGATAACCCTATTCTCGTCGCATCGTCAATTTCTTTACTTTTACATCTTGATTTTCTCATGAAGTAAAGCAGCTTTGCCAGGACCAGGAGAAAAATTGGACAAAAATATGAAAGCATACTTTTTTCAAGCAGAAACGAAGGAATGAATGAAAAGTTGTTTGTATTTTGTGTCCAACAGCAGGCCAATGGTCTTATGGAAGGCGTTTTCATAATGATAATGGCTTTTGTATAAAGCATTTAATAAAGTGTATAAAGCTTTTGCAGTGCACTGATAGTAATTAGGTGTTGTAGTGAAACTGACTTCTTAAGTTAAGTTGAAAGTCAAGGTTGTGTTTGTTATTATGGAATATTCAATGCTTTTTGCTGCGGTCAAAAATATACTTATCGTCAATGTCATTTCATTTTAGTATTCACAGCAGGCAACAATGCTGTAAGAAAGATGTAAAAGGCAACTTTTTGTTTAGTAAGGGAAAATAAATAACAAGCTGCTTAAAATATTGAGCCATAACAGAGAACTGCACCACTGTCAAGATGGCATGCTGAACACAAATACGATATGGGACTTTTGAAAGCAAATGGTAAAGTAAGCATGTCTTTTGAATTTTGAAGGAACGAATCATAATAACAAGAGAGGTTGTTTTTATTGACGCTGTTTGCTTCTATATATGTGTGAAGTGAACGCTGTGATGTTATCTGGATATATAATATGCATATTTACTATGCATTCACTATATACAATTTTCAGTGCAGTATGAGTGAATGTAAAGTAGGCAATATTCTTTAGTTATCAGAGTTATTATCTTTGTAACTTTCCGAGAGGCACCAGTGGAGTCAAAATGCTCTATGTATGTACAACGCACTTCCCGGAGGAGCTATATGGCTAATGGCTATTTTAACATGATAAGTAGTACATATATATGAAGCGGGAAACCATGTATGCTCAGTAGTAAGTAATACATCAGATACATCTTCACATATACACTTTGTCTTGAATACGAAATGCTATTATTATCTGTGCACCAAGTCATCCAATTTTACTGTTGAGTTTAAAACTTTAAAACTTGAACAGCAAAACGAAATGGGTGTTTTGGTGCCAGAAGAATGAGCCCTCTCGTCACATTTGGAGCAATATGGGGAACTATCTGAAGAACGAGTTGAATTGGATCCTGTTTTCCATTTATATTTCTCTACTAACAAAGCATACAACATATATAAAGATTGAGGCACACAAAAAATCGAACGAATAGCAAATACACATTGCAGTTCAGTTTGCAATGGAATTACCTTCGTTTAGCTTCAAAGATTTGACAGAGAAGAGAAAGAGCACGGATAAGCACAAATATAAAGTTTCAATAACATGAGCCACCAGTGAAGATGTCATTGTGCATCTGTATCTGTATTATCTGCCTCCTTCTTTTTTTGAATAATAAATGAAATTGGCATGCTTAGCATACAGCTAGAAAAGTCATGATTGCTTTCGATCTGAAAGATCTTATGTGCGTGGCGTATTGCATGTGGTTACTTGACAAGATATTTGAGAGGAGAAAGCTGTATATAAGCAATGCTAGAACGAATAGTTGTCCCCATTATAAATTCAATGCTGGTAATAATCAAATCCAGTGTATTTACTACCATGCAAAAAAAAAACAAAAATAACTTTTGTGGGCAAGTTCATGTTTAGATGAAATCAAATGTAAATATTATTACCGGCTTGATGGGCATCATAGACAACTAAATTGGCGGGACACTGATTGTGTTGAGATTCAATTATAGCAGAAAAGTAAATCCTGCTTTATATGGATTTCGGAAGACTGGGAAAGCATAAAGCTATACAACATAAGGGTAAATAAGAACAGATAAGTATTAAATGCACAAAGTAAAGACCATCTTTTAAAGTAAAATGTTTAGCCTTTAGCTTGAGCTAAGCTGTGTTATAATAGAACTTTGATTTGGTAAAAGAGGCTTTATGAAACAAGAGAAAAGCACCGACCAAATATTTTATTCTATGCGCAATGCTTTATGCCTATGAAGAGGATCCTTCTCTGACAAGTTGAACAAGAGTATTTTTGGCAGTGGGTGCAAGCACAAGTAACTTACCGTGTGTAACAACTACTGAAAGAGTTGTGTTGTAGGAAGAGAGAGAGCTCAAGTGATACGCACACACATAAGCACTCCGGCAGCAAAAAGGAAGCTTGTCAGCGAGGCAATAATCGTAAAAATGAAACATTCCAAATTTTAGTACCATCATATTTCCTTTTGATGAGCGTTACATGCTACAAAAGCTGGTTTTAAATTGCTCAATTTATATTGTAATTGAGCTTTTGTCAAAAATTATCTCTGTCATCACTTTCCTTCTTCAAAAAGACTTATGAACACTCTCAACACTTACACAAAGAATTTTAATGGGGTGGTTTGGTTTTGATGTCCAAAACACAACTCCAACTACCGCGGCAGCCGTATACGGATAAAATATGAACGCTTTTGTAGCTTACTTTTGCACCCAAAAAACATCATACACCACAATATTTGAAATGAATGTGCAACTACATCGCAGTCGATATATACCATACTGTTGAAGTTATTATACCTGCGTTTTATGATGCGTTCCTTTTCAATTTCCTGGTACCCTATTTAGTTCTACAGTTTAGATGTTTTAAATATTAGCAATGATGAAAATCATGCAAAGTTGATGTGATATACACTCGCAAATTGAGATTGCATTTTACAAAATTGCAATGCAGAAACGTTCGGAATCTAGTAATTGATGCAACACAATTCTATGAACTTGACCTTACCAATGGTATTAAAATATCAAAGGTTGGTAATCAGTATTCATCTAAACAGAGCTACTAGAATGTTTCAATGTTTCATCACTGCCTCCCGCATTTAGAACCTCAGCAAAGAATATGATGTACGGATCCCTTCTAATTTAACCGATGGTGAGTCTAGTTTGTTAAAATCATTTTCCATGTCTACTGTTATCTTTTTTAGATGCAGACAAAATGTCTCGTCTTCAAGGCTGCTTAAATTACATATTTCTAAAGCGTGAGAAGGTTCTGTTCGGTCAAAAGCGGAAGCTTGTGATTATTTTCTTAGCAGAGAAGATAATATACTGCAGACACACTGTGGCAAGAATTTAAGAAATAACATTCAAAGTAATACAAACATATTGTGGATAGTTATATGATACAGAAAGGGAGATATAGGAAAAATATCGCGTCTAAGCCTAGAAATAATAATGAATGCGTTGAGTTGTTCGTTGTTGTAAACTGACCCAAGCTATTCTAATCAAACAACTGTAAGGCATCTTGTCAGAGTCAAAAGTAGCGTAAACATGTATATCTTTTATACGTTTCCTTGCACAGTTGCCCAACTTGTTCATTTCATATCGCAGTTGGCCAAGAGAAAATGATGTGTAGAATATGGAGACCAGCAAACTAGCATTATTTATTCCAAGGCATTATTTTATGATTTCCCGACCCTTCTGACTACACTCTCCATTTCAGCATTAATTTTAATCCCCTAGTCTGACTTTACTTTTTGACGAATAACAGACAATAATAAAGTATACAAAACGAATCTTATTCATAATTCACTTCAATAATTGGTTGTATGCTAAGAAAAATAGGAATAAAAGTGTATATTTTGCTTTATATAAATGATCAAATTTAAAAACGACACGAAAAACGTTTCTCAAACTATACATCAAGCGAAGGTATATGTTTACAGTCGTAAAATAGCTTGATCTTTGCCCTTTTAATAAGTTTTCTTCAAATACTTCACCAGCTTTATAGAAAAGTTATCAATGTAACCAGAATTTCAGTTCGGTACATTAGTAAACGAGACAAAAATGAACTGTTCTTGAGAAATCCATGAAGTATTCAACTTCTCGTAAGGTGAGCCTCGGACTTACAAGCAATGGTTGTGGTGCCAGTAGTAAAGAAAGATGTGCATTGCGTTTTGAAAGAGAAAACTTATAAAAACAATTTGTATTGACAATGAAGTTGGTGTCAGGAAGGAGAAGAAGAATAAAACAAAGAATTCATTTATGACAAGACACGTACTCACATCAGAAAAAATACACAAACAAACACAAACTAATCTCCCCAATCCATGCATTAAGTAAAAGGACCCTATAACATATATAAAAACTATGATAAGTATTGTTGCAAATAATAATTACAAATGTCATGTATTGATATACAGGGTGGCTAGCCTATGTATAAAATTTTTTATAAAAAATATCTCCAAAACCACGATCGTTATGATGTTGGCAACGTTGGCGTTATGAATTCTCGAAAACCAAAAGTTAAGTATTTTGGATGTGGTCAATCACTGATTTTCAAGCTCAAGCACTCACCGACCAGTATCGTCGAAACGAAAAACACCAATTAATAACACTTGTTTATGGATAGCAACGAGAACTTACAACGTTTATTCATAAGCAACTGATATTAACATAGTAACATTTAAAACCAAATTAACGAGATTTTGTTACTGCTCCACCACCGTTTTGAATGCTATTGTTAACGTATTATTAAATAGTGGTTTTTGTTTCGACGCTACTGGACGGTGACTGCTTAAGCTTGCAAAATTAGTGGTTGACCACATCCAAAATACCCAACTTTGTACATACGTTGGCTAGCCATCCTGTACAATATCATAAACTGTCAACCCACAACACTACACAACAACGCCAATCCCGGTTATATACCTTATTTATATATAGTTGTAAATGTATAAATATGTCGAAAGGCTGATAGGTATGATAACCTGTAACTCAAGTTAGTTTAAACATCATTGACCCAGAGTTTACCTTACTTCAGCAAGTAATTTAATGAAGTAACCAACCATCCAAACATTTCCAGCAATTGTCTTTTCTATGTTTTCCATTGCCAGACGATGATACAACTATGAAACAACAACTCATAAAAATACCAAGCAGAAAATGATGTCCTCTCTTTCAGTTCAGAAAGTATTTCATTTCGATGATGCTCAGTCTTCTTGAAGATGAATCAAACTATAACAAAGTTGAACAAAATACATGTGAGCAAATATTCTCGAGTAAAGAAAAGTTTGCCATGTTGCTGTCGTTCACTCGTGTGTGTATCTACATATGTGGCCAGTAAATGATGTATACGTATCTCTGGGGTTCACCAAAGTGGGGAACAACTATTGTGATTATTGTATGTATGCACACAGCAACTCACTCAGACTCTCTCCCAGCCTAAAAGAAAATCACATTCCTGCTAGGATTCATGAGAAAATAGACATGCCTTTCTCTACTCCTTCTACCCTGTAGATCATCATCAGAATAGGAAAAAAGAGAGGAAGTTGGTAAGTACGCTCAGTTGTCTACGGAAGAAACGAGAAAAGAAGAGGAAGAAAAGTAAGCCCATCAAAAAATTGATTACCCTTTTAAGTTGTTCTACTGGTACAAACAAAGTGCCATTCTTTCAATCGTTCTTCTCTCCTGCTTCCCTTGTGATGTTGCCTTTCAACCAGTGTTGGTTGGTGTTACTCTGTTCTTTCTTGTATTTCCTTATTTTAAAAAAGTTTGACGGGGAAAGATAGTTTTTTGGGAGCATGAGATCCAGTGACATGGCTTTATTGAAGAGTGCATCATGTGTAGTCAGCTGGCTATGTACAACCTTTTCTCTGTATTATGTTTTTTACAATTTTATAGTCTACTACATGTTTATGAGCCCGATGTAGTACGATGTGTGCTACTGTTCTTACTGCCATACATTTGGATATACTGTTTAGATTGAAGAGAAAATAACGCGGAAAAGAAAATACTTGAGCGAATGACTTCTATTTTCTTAACTAAAAGTAAAGCAATGGGAGAAGGATAGAAAACAGACATGGCAAGTAGATGGTAGGTTTATAAGTTTTAGTAGCTGTGGAGCTAGTAATACCAACTTGATTCATTTCGTTAGATATCCAACTTTCACAGAATGAAGCTTATTATCGCTTCGGTGAATTTATAGCTGGCATATTGCATGTACACTCCAGAATGAACTAGTTTTGTTAGAAAAAGATACATGTAGCTCCATTTTATATGACACTGGCAATGTATTAAAAATTCTTTCAGATTTAAGACTTTCTCTGGCGGTATCTACATTGCTTGTTCTTTTAAAAGTTGAAGAGGAAGAAACGGAGATGAGAACACACATACAGGTAGAGAAGCTCAAACAGCAGGTCAAAAATATCATGATAGAGTTCCTGAAATGGCAGGTATATAGCATTTACCTCTCCTGCCCAAGAACTAACCTCAAACCTTGCTTTCTTTCTTGACTTTTCCTTCTTGAAAATCCTTTTCATTTCTTTTTTCTTTTCAGTATAAATTATTCACTTCAGCTTGTGTAACAGCCAGCTACAACAACGAGGTTCCTCTTGAAATCTCTGGCGCTATATATACAGGTTGTTACCCAGCGAGTTACTTTCGCTCTCTCACTCTTACAAAGTACTTTGTTAAAGTAATAATAAAAAATTGTTTAACTCTTCGATAGCATGTACTCTTTACTACTTCACTTTATGTACTTTTTCATACATTTTTATACACTTTGATTGAACAAATCGTAAAAATGTTTGTATCACTTCATATATAAAATTATTTACCAAAAGAACGGAGAAAAATGTTAACAATTTCTAAGAGGTAATGAATTAGACAATTTAGAAGAGAAATACATTTATAAATTTTTCTTCCAATCCAAATAACGTCATCATCTCAAATAAAATCAAATAAAATCGAAAAGAAATCGAGATGAAATGAATTGGATAAAATGTATATAATATGATATCTACAACCAAGCACATTATATCTGTCAAACGCATGAACTATAGTAAACTCAAACTCCTTAAGAGGACGTTATTCCAATCACGGAAACATTACCTATGTTGTTAAAAATATCTCGCTAGGTTTTCTATATTTTAAATTACAATGTGATACCGTGTGTAAAAATGGACATCCCGACTATATATACACTTACTTAAAACTTAACTTGATGGTTGTAACTTGATGGTTGTATATGTTTGTTGGTTTGTTAAAAACTCATACTTCTTATTTTTATTTGACGTTTCACGAAAATGACCATCTGGCTTATGCGCGTCACGTTCAAATGTAAACTGTCAACTGTAATTTGAATCTTCTCAAGGTGATTTTATTCATGCAAATTTATCAGGTTGTATATATGATTCAGCATTCAGTTTTATAACTCCCCAAAGGATATTACTACATGCTTCATCACATTCTAGTTTTCAATCATTGCAAATTAAAGAAGATAACTTGATTTGTATATGATTTCGCGGGAATTTATTTTCTGAATCCTCTCAATTAGATTATGCTAATGAGTAACAATAATGTGTGTTATTGTATGCGTATACAAGAGCGAGCAATAAAAGGTTCAAGAGCAGGAACATGTTCACTCACAACGCAATAAACATTCAATTTTGAACTTTTATTTACGTAAAACGCTATTAGAATGTTTTGACGCAAAATATTACGATTTACAAGTTTATATCCACTTCTCCGTTTAGTCAACGTTTTAGATAATCATTATCATTAGAAGAAGGAATTGGATCATTGTATTCTAGCTAATGCTAATGAGTACAATACATATCATACGTTACTTCGTAGTACCCATAAAAATATTCAGAAAGTAGCAAATACGCAGACAATATAATATACAAAATGGCTTTTTATACGATTCAAATGCATCCATATCAATTCCAACCTCGTTGTCATCAGTCAAGTGTGCGCTGCGCTACTTCTTGCTGTTCGTGCTGGTAGTCTTGTGATCTTTTAAATGATATCCCACCATTTTACGTAATACTTTTCATGCTTCTATGTATGTAGTGTCAGTCAACAATCAGAAACTCTAACAGTAATGCTATATTCTGGTTTCCTATTATAAAACAGAGAAAGCTCAGAGAGAAAACAGAAAAGAATAGAAAAATAGAATGGAAAGTCCCCAGACTACTTATTCATTCATCCATTAGAAACAAGTGGCATCATCCAAATCCTTCTGATAATAAAAGAAGTGCAGAAAATCTGAGACTTTCTTCAACTTTAAGTGCCTAGGTAAATATGGCACTTCATTTCAAATGCCATATTAAAAAGGCATCTACGACTATGAGAGCAGCATCATCATCTTCATTCTTTTTAGTCTTCCCCTTTATCCCAAATACTATGCTCATAATGCCGACGACGATGATGATGGTGCTCCGAGAAAGAAAAAAAAGTATTATTATATGATGATATGGTCCCACTCGTTTCGTTTCTCAGCGTCTTTCTCTTTTCTCTCTCTGCCTCATACACACGCTTTCCTTCAAAAGTCTTTGCAATGCTACCATGTGCAAGTTTTTTTTGTTTAAAACTATCACCACAGTCTTCTTCACCATCACATACACATATATAAAGGAAAACTTCAAGAGACGAGACTTAGAATTTAGTAGTAGTACGGAGAACTATGTATAAGTATTAAATAAAGCCAAGTAGTGTATATAGGAAGCGCATTTATACTAAAAAAGAACTTCAAAAATAATAGGGGAGGAATTGAGAAACATATATAGTTGGTGCAAGTTCCCGGGAAAAGACAGAAAAACACTATACATATTGTTTAACACACAGCATTTATGCAATATCAGTCAGTAATGGCTCAGTTTCAAGCCAAAAATGTAAAAGTTTACATTAGTTTTTTTTCGTTTGCTTTCTCCTATCTACTTTTTCTCATCTTTTATTACCACCACATAGCTACCATCACATCATCGTCATCATCAGTGCCACACGCTACCACTTCTTTTCTCAAAATGGCGATGACTTTTCCAGTTTCTTTTGAGATGGATGTGTAAGTGCTCATTGTGTATAAAAGTTTAGTGTAAAAAAGTGGGAGAAGGAAACAGAAGAGTAGATGTAGAGTAAACATTGTATATGCAGCAAACCCTGTGTGTGTATGCTTTTTTCACACCCACTAATATTGCTTCGTTCTTATATATTTGCATAAAAAATTTACTTTCCAGTAGACTTATCATTCAGTTTTGCTTGTATATTTATGAGTTTTTTTGGTTCGTCTTTCCATGAGAATTAGAATGACTTAAGGCTTTTCGGTAAACTGGTTATTAAGACTTTCTCATATCGTCGTCACTTTACTCTTTAAAAAACGGTGACTTTTTCTTCTTCAACGTGACTTTGTAACTTTGTTTTCTAAACCTGGAATCTTTCACTCTTAAACTGAGATATTCATCAGTAAAAGTACGAGAGATCCTATCTAATTATCTCTTTTCATTCATTCCTTTTATCTGTCTGATACAACTTAAATTATTCAAGAAGATAAAAAGAGTCGCGAATGCCTATTTAATGTTTAATTATTCATAATGTCTTTTAATGTCCTATAAGTTTGAAGCTATAACTTTTTCGTTAAATAATGCTTCTTTTTTGTATTTCGTATTCTGTTTTGCATTATCCAGTGTTAAAAAGCAGGATTTTGTAAGTCCTTTAAATGCCTTTGTTCTTTAACTAACAAAGACGAAGAGCGCAAATAATCGGTTCATGATGGTAATAATCGTAACACATATAAATCGGAAAAACCATTTGAAGGAAAGTCGGCATTCAAAGTATGTACCTTACAAAAATGTACCAAGAAAACTGTAATTATCCACATCTTATTGAAGATGGAGGCACTAAAAACACCTGAGCTGGTTACAAGTCGTCCACTCGGATGTAACTGAGCTTCATTTATTTTGTATAACTTACTAACTTTAAAGAAAACAGGCCCGATTAGATCGGAGATTGGTGCTGCCAGTGTGTCGTGGAAATATTCAAAGAAGAATAAAACTTTTCCAAATGTCTGGGGTACAACGGAGCAAAGTGTCATCAACCGGTCGAATGTTGTCGCTCAGGCCTTTCAGTATGCTTCTTTAAAACCTTTGAATAGGAAATGTTTTATTTCAGAAACTGCGGATATATTCATTTACTTTTAGACAACTTGCTCAAATTGTCTATTACTGGGTCACTTTCGCGTATTTCTGTTTGCAAATTCATCAATCGATGATTAAATGATGAAATACCACAGCGTGGAATAAAAACGATTCTATCCAAACCATTGATCCCTTTTAAATAGTTTTATCTACCCTGACGGTATTTTGTTTA
>JAQFYG010003786.1:0-12008 GCA_034694325.1 Entomobrya corticalis | reverse complement strand
TTCAAAATAATATGATTTAATGTGAAGACTGAACAGAAAAATATAAGCCACTACAAAGAGATCAAGAAGAGTCTATAAAAAATATGCAATTTTTAAACTGTACAGTTTATAAATTAGCCTAAACATATTGAAACTGCATATAAGACGATAATAATATGTATATTATACGTGCCTAGTGCCTACTTATCTATCAAAAAAGGTGTCGCCAAAATAATCTCGTCTCGTCTATATGCTTTATAGAAAGAGCTCCATTTCCTTCAGAGATAAAGTAAGACAAAGTCAAACAGCTCGGATTTCATGGAAGCTCGCTAAATTACGATGAAACATCTTTTTATGGCTATTCCGCTTCATCGTCGAGCTTGACAAAATCTTTGAATGAGTCCCACGCTACGACAATCCGCTTTTCATTTACTTTACGTATTATGTCTTATGTCATGCCTGCATATTGCTTGCAAGTTGCAAGCCATCATATCATGCAACATTTAATAGATAATTTTTAACGCGTTTATAATAGTTACATAGTGTAAAGGAATGAGCAAAATTAAAAGTTATGAACATAAATAGTTTCATTATTTTGCAATATAAATTGATTAACTGGAGAGAAAAAGAGTTGATTCGGTTATTATTACTGTTATATCATGTCATAATCTGGAATTATTGCTATTTCATTTGTTATTATCATCTCTGCCAATGTATTATCGTCATTAACAGCTTTTTATGGCTTCATTTCCTTCAAGAGTTTTGTGTAAACAAACTATAAAGATCTGATTTTTACTTTCAGAGAACTGAACTGAGTCATTTTTTTTTGTGAAATATGAGAACCTATTGCAGCGTTGCAACGTATTATATATTTTGTAATTACTATTTTTTTGCATGATAATTCGTTCAGCTTTGCTGATATGCAGTACATTTGTATAGGTTTGAATGAGCTTGGTGCTAAAAGTATTATGTCATGTCTATTCACTCGACACCTGCGTTTCTTTTGTATTTGAATTACTGGAACTCATGAAATGCAGAATTACTATGAAATAACATGCTACATTTCTTCTTGCACATTTTTTATTAGGAAAGTTGATACTACACGAAGGAAAAAAACATTTTTTTGGTTAAGGGATTCTAATGAAAATAGTTTTTGATAGAAATAGTAAAACTAAATTTGTTCTTGGAATTTTAATTGTTTTCCAAGCCATATCTACTCGCCATAAGAAAAGAGGACAATGATGGAAGGTGATACTTATAAGCGTGTGATTATCACTGTGAGGAATGAATGGCTAAACAAATTGGAGTATTTTTCTGTATCAAGTGTATTTGTATATGTTCCGCAAATTCCATTTGTATTGAATAAATTGCTCGCGAAAATATAAAAGGTAAATATAGTTCAATATATTTATATATATATATATATATATATATTCATATATTTATTTGAATGTGTAGTCGTTGGGCTGACATACCAACGAACCTTGTTTTGAAAAGGAATAACACTTGTTTTTGTAAAGGTTTTAGTGAATCAACTGAAGCTGGAACGTATCGGCAGCAGTTGTGATTTGACAAGCCGGAAAAGGGGATGAGAACATGAAGTCATTCAAGGAGACTGTATCAAAACTGGTGAAACAAGTCGAGGTTAGCTGCTGATCATATTTTACTTATCTATCTATCGATCTAAAACATTTAAAATAATGACGCGAGAAATATAATAACTAATTGTATATAAATTTTTTTTTATCTGTCTATTTTAGAAACAACTTGCCAAAGTCCGAAATCTAATGGAGCTATTTCGACAGATTAAAAGGACCTTGAACCGCGGGAAGAGAAGGATTAGGGAATTTATTTGTAGTAGAAACGCTTCTTCAAGAAGTGAGAATGACTTTTCTTTGCCGAATATCGTAGACGTAGAGAATGGGGATATCCCTTTAGAGTTAAGCGGTGAAGTAATAGTTAGGACATGGTTGGAGTCATTGTGGATAGAGGCTGTTGGTCAAGAGTTTTTGCCAAAAGACAATGATTTGGAAATGAATGAGCCACCACTTTTCTCGGACATGCCGAAAGTGGTCAAGTGGAGCTGGCTATTGAGAGCTATCAACGAAAAATTTACTTCCGGGTTAGGAAGAGGCTTATCAGAAGATCAGCAAGCTTATCTTAAGGAATTTTTATTCCGGTAATTCAATATTAAATTGTTATGAAATGTAAAAATGGGGTAAAATGATAATAAAATGATTTATTTGTTATTATTTTTGTTTTATAGGGACAGAGACAATGAAACGGAATATGGGAAAGATTTTATGTTGAATGATGACCCATCAGTTACATGGAAACTGTTTGCGGAGGACTGCCGCACTAAATATTTGGTACATAATGACGAGAACGATAATTACACGGGACAAATTGATTATTCCTTTGGAGATTGGCTGTACCATTGCTACAAAATTTTATTATGGAAGCCGGCAGACGAGAAATTTGCAGAATTGGGGATGAAGTTGCTATGGACCCAGGGGAAGATTGTGGGGTTCATCGAAAAGTCAAAAATCTGGGAGTTGCTGGAACAACAAGCCAAGTTAATGGCAGAGAAAAATAAAAGGGCGGAACCATCCATTTTCTTGATTCGATTCCCTGAAAATAAACCTGGAAGCATTGGAGTCTACGTTTATGACTCATCTGGTGAGTTTATCTTCAAAAAATATAAAAGAAAAATGCTTTATTTTAATTATTTATCTTTTAATAATATTTTTTACATGTTTTTTTTTGTGTGTGAAGCGTTGCCCGCATTTTACAGTACATGGTTCATGCTCGAGGAACTGAATGAAGTGGCCTTAACTGATCGTCTACTCAAGTGCAAGTATCCTCCAGAATATTTATATCCAGACATTAAGATAGCAGATGCGTTTAGAGGAATGACCAATTTGCAGGAAACTTGTCAAATCGATTAAAGTTGTTGTCGTGTAATCGTGTAAAGCAATAAATGCTTATTTTTGAGAAAGTGATGTTGAGTGTCGAGGATTTAAAAAAAAATAACTAAAAACAAAAATGTAAAAATCCAACCTAATATTATATTTTCGGTAGATTAAGAAAATGGAGTGATTTGTTTCTTGTAAACAATTTTTTTTTGCTTTGTAAAACTGAATAACAAGTAGATATAATGAAACTAAGATGAAATTTGGTTATTTCTATGGTTCGTAAAAATATACATGATGAATTTGAATGTAGATGTAGTTAAGTTATAAGAAGCAGAGAAATAAAATCTTGTGTCTATTGTTTATGTATACAATTTTGTCACTTGGTCTTGTAGTAATATCATTATTATTTGTACCTAAGAAAATCCTACTAATTTAATTTATACTCAAGAGTAGTAGTATCTTTCTGTAAAAATACCAAAGTAGACTGTCTCAAGCTGAAACGTACTTAAAATATCATGTATCATGAATATGTAGAGGTAGAGATGTGGTTAGCACACAATCCATATAAGAATTTATCAACCAACATGATCTCCTTTTCGTTTATAGTTTATATGCTTTATAAGCTCTATTTCCTTCATAAATAATATCATGAAAGCAACAAAGTTTTATAGCTTGAATTTCAGTGAAATTGACTCAACTTCACTGAATTTCAAAGCTAGTTGGTGTGTATTTTTTTTGTAAGTGGTTTGGTTTGTATGGCGACTCCCCCTCCAGAGAGCTTGGTTAACATCTTTGAATGAATCGGCACCTTTTGCTTTAGTATGGATATTATGGCATACTGCATGCAAATGCAAGTCATCATATCATCCAATGTTCTATAAACTACGTTTTTTACGCATTTTTTTGTAAGTATTTTAGATGTTGAGAGGAAGAGAAGGCTGGAGCTGGAGCTAAACACTTGCACTTTTGATTTTGAAGGCGAGTGGTGTATGCGGATTGAAGGCTCGAGACTAAAAAGCTTTTAATCAAAATTATAAATTTTTTGGTTTAAAATAATATTTTGTTGGTTGGAGATTTTTCGAAAAAAGGGATATGGGGAATATCCAATTTGGTAAAAAGAGAAAGATGAAGGAGGGTGAAAGTTATGAGCGTATTTCCATTATTATGAAAAACAAGTGGTTTGGGAAAGTGGAGGATTTGTATGGAGAAAGTTTCCCTTGGCAAGTTCGTTGGGTGTTGTCTACTTGGCTTGATCAAAATAACAGGTTAAATTTAAAAAAAGCTTATTTCATGGAAAATTTTAATAAACAAATGGGATTATAAAATGATTAAAAAAGAGGGTTAAAAAGGATAAATATTTCTTTTCAAGTTTCATGGAATGGGATCCAAAAAAACGGGTACATAGTGTCCAAATCGCTTTTTTCATGTATGAGCTAACAGCCGAGTTAAAGCGCATGAGTAACGGTGATTTGCCAAACCCAAAGAAGAAGAAGAAGGGGCAGGAGGATAACATTGAGTCCTTCATTTACAGGGAAACCTTATCAAAACTGTGCAAACAAGTTGTGGTGTGTATTTAATAGTTTTTCAGTAATCCAGAATTAAGCTAATACTCAATTCTAAATTAGTTTGGTGAATATTTAATTTTATATTTCGTTTTTTCTGGTTCTAAACCAGGCGGAAATTGAAAAGAAGCCGAAGAAAGTTTTTAAGCAGATCAAAAGCAGCTTGAACGCCGAGAAAAAAATTGTGGAGGAACTCATGGGGAATTATTCTCGAATTGGCGGGGATGCTACATCTTCCCCAACTCTTACTCAAACGGGGCAAAAGGAGGAAATACAGGACTGGATGGAAAATCTTTGGATGGAGGCTCTTCATCCCCATTTTTTTGAGAACCGAGTGATCATTACTGATAATGTCCACTCCTATTTTTACTATTATCCGAAGGAAGGGAAATGGAGCTGGATTATCAAGACGATTAACGATCGGTTCAGTTTTGAATTGGGGCGTGGCTTATCAGATGAGCAGAAAGCTTATCTGAAGGAATTACTTTTTCGGTAAGTGTGAAATTTCTTATTTCTGGGGAAGTGACCAAAATAGGAAAGCTGTTATTTTTTTTTGTTTATTTGACAGGAAAACTGATGGAAAATTGGATAATGATCCAAAGTTGAAATGGGAAGAATTTGCGGTGGACGCTTGTGCACAGGAATGTTCATTTGGTGAGTGGCTGTTCTACTGTCTCCAGATTTTAAACTGGACGCCAAAGGACGACAACAGCAAGAAAACGTCTGGAGGGATGCGGCTGCTATGGACTCAAGGGCGCATTTTTGGTTTCATGAAAAAAGAGAAAGTGGAGGAACTGTTGAAGAAACAGTCGAAATTGATGAGGAAGAAACTGACCATAAAGATAGATCCATACACGAACGAAAAGAATACTGTAAAGTTACCAGGAGTATTTGCGATTCGATTTCCGGAACGAAAACCTGGAACAATTGCAACTTACGTTTATATGGACAACGATAAATGTAAGTTCTCTTTAAAAAATATGAAAAAGGCAGTTTTAAACAAAAAGATAATTTCTTATATTAACTAACAATTAATTCATACTGTTTTATGCAGATAAAGGACTAGCTTGTTTCAATTGGTGCACCATTTCAGAGCTGAATGAAAAATCTTTTGCCGATCGCATTCTGAACACCAGCTGTTTGGAATATTTGTACCCGGATATCAAGAAGAAAGATGTGTTTTGAATTTCAAGTTGATTGCTATGGAAACGTTGGCTTTGTTTTTTTTTCTTTGAGAGGTGATGTGAAAATTAAGTTATAACTTTTAATGATCATTGCTGATTTTTTTTTGTTTAAAATTGTTTTATTTTTTATCATAATTTTTCAAATTTTTCTTCGTAGATTTATATTTTAGTTTTTTTTTGCTTCTTAAAATTTATAGAAGGTTTTACTCGAACCTTGTGAAAATTTTATTATCAATTTTACTCTAGTTTATAACTATTATCTTTAAATATAGTATGTTATATTATAATTATTTAATCAGATTAGATAACATTTTAAGATAAATAATTCTTACAGTTTTACGGTTTACCAGTACTTATAATAAATATTGTATAGTTTATTATAACGGTAAAGATAATATTAAAATAATAAAATGCTAAAGTCTATTCTTCTTCCTCACTTTTTTTCTTCGTATTTTCACATTCACAGATACATTCTCGTAAATTTTTTAAACTTAATTACTTACTTAATTAGCTAGTTATTTCAACGGTAGATAATATATTAATTTTTGAAAAAATTCTAATCAAAATGTGCAAAGAAAACAATAAATGTCTCAGACCAAAAAAAACTTTTCACATATTATTTTGGTACATTTTCTCCCTTTTTTCTAAAATCTTCTATCAACTTAATAAACAAAATAGTTGTATTGATAATTATAAGAGAAAACAAATACTACAATTAATTAGTTCATATTTTACATTGATTTTTTCATAGTTGATACAGTTTGTTTTGAGAAAAACTGTAGTTTTTTTAGTTAGCTGTACCTTGTCATTCCAATCTTGGTGCTCGGATATAATAATTACTTATATTTTTTTAACCTTTTTTCATCGTAATTTTCATTTTAAAGCAATTAATTTTGTTTGTGTTGAATACAAAAAGGAAACGAAATTAAAACACGATTTCTTGATTTATCCTCTGTTTTATAGCCACATTAACAAAACATAGAAAGTCGATTGAATAGTTTGACAACTTAAATTTTTTAACTGTTCATTTATTTGAGAGCTGCGTGTGTATACTTTATTTAAAATGGTTTTAAATTGTCATTGTGTGTGCACTTTTAAAAGTTGTCATGGTGAAAGTGGCTTGAATTAAGAACAAGAGAAATTGAAAGTTGTCTAAATTTTTTATAGATAATACGGCTTTTTATGGTGAAAGTTGAAAGTAGATATCGTTTAAAAAAAAAGATAATGTTTTAAGTTGGCTTTCACTTTTTTGTGTAGTTTCGCATCTTTCTTTTATTCTTTTTGCAGTTGATTGAGATTGAGAATTGAGTAATATTTTTTAGAAAATCCTATGTAATATTTCATATGTATTTTTACGTATTTTATGTAGATGTTTTTTATCAATAATATTGTTTCGTATAAAATTCACATATTTTTGTTTCATCTTCAATATATAATTGTCCAATTAACACTAAATATATAGGTAAGTTTATTTGTATTTTAGACTTTAAAAGAATAATAATATGGCGTTAGAAACAAACAGAAAGACAAAGATTTGCAAAAACTTACTAAACATTAGCTGCTAAAATACTATATTTTAACTATAGCTATAGTTAAAATTTAGTCAAATCTACAATATCTAGTAACAATTTTTTTTATATCTGCTGCTAAAAGTGTTGGTAAAAAACGTTTTAAAATGTTTTTAAAATTTTAGTTATTTTTTTTCGTGTTGAACTGCACCGTCGTTTCATATTTCAATCGGGTTTACAGTTAAACGTTTAATCTCACAAATTTCCCCAAATTTTCAGTTTCAGAGAGTCGTCGCCTGTACAAATTTTTTTGATTTATTTAAGTTTTTTGCAAATTTACAGAGCATTTATTTTTTATAACAATTTTAACCACACCATAACTATATAATTTTAATATAGTTTATTTAGCTAAACAACACTAATATTACTCTATAATTATATTATTAACAAGAAAAATACAAAAGAAAAACAAGAATTTTATATTCGGTGACTTAAGTATTCTAATTATTTATGCGGCATGCGATTTCTTTACGTGATTATTAGTTTAAATATTTTTAAAAGATAACCAACAAATCTTATTTTTATACTTATTTTTTAATCATGTGTGTGCAATATTTTAAATATTATCTAAGGAAAAAATGTACCCCATTTTTTGCCTTCTTAAGTTTATAATTAGCAGTATTTTTTTCTAAAGATTTCGATTATTACTTAACTTGAAATATGTGTGTTTAGTGTTTGCGTGAAATAACGTATTTTTCTTTTCAGTATTTTTTTCTGAAGAAAGTTTTCTCTCAAACAATCCAAAATACTCTTTTCTGATTCAATTTTTTTAACTTGTTTTACTTTTTGATGCACTTTTTTTTGATTATTTTCACTTTTCAAGATCATCAGCAGCAATCATTTATTTTAAGTCACTTATCTAGTATCACTGTAAATTTTCACTTTCAAGTAGTTATTATTATTAGCTATATAATTATGATCAGCTAAAAAGAATTTTTTTTTGTATTTTGTTCGATTTTTTCTTCAAAAATTGATCGAAATCATAAAGGTATACAGTTTAAACGAAAAAGTTTTGTTTAAAGCGGATTTAAATATTATTTTTTCATGATTGTACATTGTATCCAAATAATCCACCTAAAACTTTATAGTGACCTTTTTTTGATATTCTTTTAAAATATTGGACAGCACCTACCGATTTTTTAATAATTTGATTGAGTATTTGGGATATTTTAACTGCTGGCGCGTTTCATATTTTTTAGCACTTTTGAAATTATAATATAGCTTATTAGGAATATTTTAATGATAAATCTGTACAGTAATCATCATCACTAAAAACTGGAGGCAGTGGTTAAGGTAAAAGGTTTTAATATATTTAATGACTATTGGCTTTTTATTTTTACAATTTATAAATCTTTTTAACTGAAAAAACCGTTACCATTAAAACAACTAGCGGGAATTTTGGGATTTTAAATGAAAAAAAGATTGTATCGTTATTAATCTTCTCTACTAATTGGCCGGCAACCGTAGAAATTACTTAATTATTTCTTAACAAGTTTATTATTATATTAATGTATGAAATCTTTTTATTTTTTTTTACCTATTTACATACTTGAGCTTCTTTTTTATGTAGTGGTTCAACATGGTTTTTGAAAAGTAAATGACCGTTATTTCCTGTTATAATTCCTTTAAAAGAATTGAAAAACAAGAAACACTTCAAGAATGGCAATTTTTTTGTGTTTAGAACAAAAAAAGGTTTTTTCTTGGTGTGTGCATCAGTCACGTTAAAAATTATTCATTTTTTTAGAGATGGAGATAAAATCGGAAGTGAAAGTAAAGTATTTCTGAAATGGAGAAAATTTCCCCCCTTTTTTAAATCAAAATGATCCCAATCCATTTTTATCAGTACCGAATCTATTTATTTTGCGTTGACGTCGTCCTTGGCTTGTTTTTTTGTGTAAAAATTTAAATGGAAAATGGGTTGAGGTTTATTTTTCTGTAAAGAACACAGCAGTGGATGTAAGATGATCTATTATTAATTGTTCTTGTATTGATTATTATTATTAACACTTATTATTATTCTTTTTTTCTTCATCTTAAGGCTTTCCTGCAAAAAACGTTTTTGGAGGAATCAAAATATTCGAGAAAATGTAATTGAAAATAAAAGGAGGAAAACATTTCATTTTTTTGAGTGGTGATGACGCCGTTAAAAATGTTTTTCAGTTTGTTGGCTTCTGTGAATTTTTGAGTTTAAAGATGTCTTGAAAATGATTTCTTTTTTGAAAGGCTGGTTATTATTTTAGGATTTTGAGGCGATGTGATTTCTATCAAAATATTTGGGCTTGTTTGTTTATCTCTGGTGAAAGCAGCTACCACTTTCCCCCAGTTTTCTGGAAAGAAAAACAAGGAATGATTTTGATTATTAGCAGTTTTTCATTTTGTTGAGCATGTGGAGAAAGTCTCACGGAGAAAGTTGGTGAAAGTTAGGATGTAAAACTGGTGAAGAGATAATGAACGTTTTTGTTTGCTCAAAATAATAATAATAATGATAATATTGGATGATATAACTTTTAAATGTAATTGTGTATGTGCATTTTACCAGGAATGTTTTTGAGAATTGCTCAAGTACACAAAAAAAAATCATTTTCTTCAGAAGATAGATTTCCATGAAAACAAACCTCTTGAAATCCATTTTCTCTTTTGAACAAGTTGAAAGTGAAAGTCAGTGAAAAGTGGAGAAAGAGAGAGATGAGTGCGTTTTCTTTAAAGAAGAATTCATCAAGATTTTGAGACAAATCATCTAAAAGACAAAAGGCTTTCTCCAGCGGAAGAATTTGTTTCGTTTCATTTCTTTTTAATTTTGGAGTAATAGCTTGTCATTATGTTTTCATCATTCTTGTCCGTCTGTCTTTCCATTCGAATATCTTTTCATTTATTTTTTATTTTTTACCCGCTACTTTGTTAAATCAAGAATGAATACAAGTTACATCATCAAATCTTCAAGATAGATTCTTGATCCTATTCAATTCCAAGTAATTTATTTCTTTTTTTGTCGTTTCATCATCGATTTGTCGCACAACCAGATATACACACTTTTAACTCGACTTTAACAAGCAGAGAGAGTATAGAAAATGTAATCAAATCAAGTCTCTCAATTTGTTCAAGATGAAGACATACAAAAAAAACTGTTGGCAAATTGAAAGGAAAAAGGAGAAGATGTGATGACGATACAAAAAAAAGAAGTACAAAAAATCAGGTAGTAACAGCACATGATTAGCTTTTCAATTGCTTAAAAGAGAAAGAAGAAGAAGGCTTTGATTTCGAAATTTCAACTTTTTTTATTCAATTAGTTATTTCTTCTTTTTTTATCAAACTAGCAGAAAACGAGATGGAGAAAGTTTTCAGAAATTTCAGATTTTTTATATGTAAAAATCGAATCAAAGTTGATCAACTTTTTATTTGTTTTTAATGAAATGTAATTCGATAATTCGAGGAACAAAAGGTTATGATGGAGAGAGAGGAGGAAAATGTGAGAATTTTTAAATTATTGAATCAAAACTAATTAATAAATATTTTTCTCTTCGAAAATCTATTATTCTCTTATCCCTTGTTTTGCATAAAAAACTAATAATTAGAAAGAGATGTTGTGAAAGTTGAAATTGAAAAAAACTATGCTTTCACCTTTCATCCAAAACAAGTATTTATGCTGCTGCTGTTGTTATGTGCCAATCTATTTTTAATCAACAAAAATTGAAGAGATGTAAAAAAAGTTACGAAGTTCTGTTTTTTGTGTTGTGAAAGCAATCTGTGAAGCGGTATTGCTAATTAAAAAGTTTTTTTGATAGAATTTTTTTTTTCAACACAAAAAAACGAAAGCTAGATATATCGGGATCTAGAAGAAAAAACTTTTTTCTCGTTCTGAGCGCTTTTATGTAATCAGTGAAAGTTTTTTTTTCATAATCATGTTTCAGGTAAGTTTTTTCCTCAAAGGTTAGATACCTACCAATTAATCTATTTTTTGTTCAATCTCTATTCAATTTTATTCATCAAAATCATCAAACTTTATTCTGATTAACGCTTTGACATTTGGAGCTACCTAAGTGCAAAATAAAAAAAATTGTTTGCGCTACTTTGATAAATCCGGTTTTTAACTAGTTTACATTTGAAATATTTCAGAGATATTTTAACTCACAGAAAATATCAACAAGCTATTGAATATTCGCACCCAAGCGGTATAATAAAGATGAGAGAAAGTAAGTACAGCACAAGAATATATTAGGAGGAGAAAGTTGGAGAAAGCAGTTGAAAATATTTAGCACAGATTAATCCATTCTTCCATTCTCTTCCATTCTCTTTCTCTCCACTTATAAGTAAATTATGCATCTACAAGAGAAATATGGTAAACAATAGAATGAAAGTGAAAAGGGGTTAAAAAGAGAAAGTGGAGAGAGAAGAGAGGAAAACTGCTGATGATGATGAGATTTTAACTGACGAAAGCAGAAAATGAAGTGAAAGCTCTTATCTCAAGATGATAACACCTTAGCTCTCTCTCTCTCTCTTCCAGTTTCATAACCGTAGGATATAAAGATAAGAGATATTAAAAATGGACTAGTGCATATTGCATAATATGCTCTCTCCTACTTTCCCCAAAACATAGTACGTATTAGAAATTTTTTATATAGAAATATTAATAATAATAGAAAAGACAAGATGAAGAAAAGGGATAAGATCCATCTAATCTGCATTTTGGAGAAAGATCCTTTCTCCCAAGAAAAAAGGAGAAAACACATGTAAAATATATCGAACGACTAAAATGTTTTATTATTTTTTCCTCAGATGCAATACCATCTTCCTACAAACCTG
>JAQFYG010003785.1:0-12010 GCA_034694325.1 Entomobrya corticalis | reverse complement strand
CACTACTATAATAAGCTGTTAGATAAAATTCAATTTAAATAGAATGAAAAGCATTGCAAATTATAATTTATAAACTTACCTTTGAACCCCCACCAACGCTTGTGGTACCATCTTCCTTAATTTGAACTTCAGTTTCCTCCAGGGAGTCTGCCTCTTCATCGCTGTCGTATGATTTGTAGTAAGAGTCGCCCATTGTTTTCAACGCTTTTGTACTTTTTCATTAACAAACAATAACTATATAGACGATAAATTTTGAAAATTTTTGACAACTTTTC
The DNA here is from genome assembly GCA_034694325.1 of Entomobrya corticalis. Lineage (NCBI taxonomy): Eukaryota > Metazoa > Arthropoda > Collembola > Entomobryomorpha > Entomobryidae > Entomobrya > Entomobrya corticalis. Next base: position 11,735 of record JAQFYG010003785.1, on the reverse strand, counting down.
ATATGATTTTAAGAATGAATCCAGAATTTCACGTAATATTTGCTAATTAACTATCATTTTCCTGGAATGTCACTCAGCACTTTATAAAAATGCCAATTAGTAGTCGACCTTCAACTTCAACTGCTTCGTGCTCATTTAAACTAAATTACAGCAAATCGTGCCTTACAATTCTTTAATGTTTTTGAATATTTTATCAGTATTTTTTATAATTACTACTTTTTAATAATCCTTCCCGCAAACAAAACAAGTGTGCGCTTAAAACATTTCTACCCCCCACAAAACCGACAAAAAAAAACAAATTAATGAATCGTGCGTGATTCTTCAATTTAACAAACCTGCTCGAGTTGTGAAGATGAAGGGCACTAACAAACAATCAAAAAAATATTGTTTAGATGCTTAATAATCCCACTTCTTTCTTTTTTTACTCTTCAGATTTTCCATGAATGAACACAGCGAAAGCAATACTAAGCACTCCACTTCATACACAACTATTTTTCTACTACCACCACCGGGCAAATTTTTTTTCATTAGCATATTTACTTATAACATCATTTAGAAAAACTGTCGTCGTGACTGACTTTTTCGAAAAGCGTTTCATCGTTTTTTTTATAACCGTCAAGTCAAGTATGCTTCTAAACTATAAACTTCTACAGTTCTACTCCACTTGATATAGTGCATAGTGCACCTCCAACCTCTCTCTTTTTTTTCCTGTTGATGAGCAGCATCTTATCTCTTATCCTCTCACCAGTGCAGTTTTACATTTTGTTTCTGCTCAAAAGAAACTTCTCACGACGACCTCCCCAGCTGTCATTTCACTTTGTGAAGAAGAACGACGAAACGAACAAGAACGGTCCATGTTTTTTTTTAAATAATGCGGATTCGATCTGTGATCATGGTTGGTTTCCTTGCATGCTATGATGATGATGGCTGAACTGAACAGAACTGCATCCAAGAAGACATCCCATCATGTCACGCATTACGGACAGATGCTAACTACATACAAGTGATATTCCAATTCAAACAACATGAAAATGAAAAAAATAAGTATAAAGAAAAACGAAGGAATGAATGATAAGCGGAAAGTAGTTAACATTTTTGTGTATCCGCAGGAGTGAGTATGGGCAACGGACAACAGTAAAAAAATTCAAGTTGAAATTTATGCCGAATTTTTATAATTATCGGGTAGTTTCTTGCAGTGTGGTTTACATTACATCGTATCCCGTATTATTTTATTAATTATTTTTAATTTTCTTCGTTTTTATAAAACATCTGCCAAGGCTGCCGTTACTGTTTCAAACAAAGAAACAGTTTTTAAATATTGGGATGTTGTTTATTATCCTTTCTTATTGGAGTTAATAACGACAAAGATTGGATTTTTACCACACAATAAGTTCACCTCAGCTTTCAACATGTGCATTTTGTTATGCAATTCTAGTTGTTTTTTTACTACTGACTTATGTTCTGTAAATGTAAAGTAAAGTGACAGAAAATAAATGAGATTTTTCTTTGCCAAAATGCATTCATCCAAATAACCAACCAAATAACATTGACATAAAAAAAGCTGTTCCGGCTATGGCTAAAGCTAAAGAGTGGCATCATCGTATCGAAGTAGCTTGTAAAGTAGATTGACTTTTGCCTGTTTTTATATTCGTATGGATGGATGGATTTTGTCTTCAAGTCATCTAGAAAGAAAAAGTAGTGCTTTTACGTGGTTGGTCGTTGGTGTTGGTGCTCATACACAGGAAAAAATATTACATTTTTAGTGATGACTTCGTTTACTACTTTTTTATAACACTTTGCTAAGTTATTGTCTAAAGTTTTATTACAATTGCTCTTTTCAGATAATAAATTCATGTCAAACATGTAGAAAACACGTAGATGAATTGAATCCTTTTTTACCTAAAAGTCCCGTAAGTGTGCATTTTGACCCGTGGATCCGGAACAAAATGACTATATTTGAACCCTGAATTTAAATATTGGAAGAAACTTTTTGACCCTTTTGGACCTCTGGTGACCCAAGGGTACGATTTGACCCATGATTCCTTTGACAAAAGTTGACTAGTATTTACTCCTATATCGACATAAGGTATAAAATATTTTTGACACTTTTTGACCTCTGGTGACCCATGAAAAATGATTTGATCTGGGGTGTCTGGTTCATCTACATTGACCTCTCTATCAAAATATGCAAAAAAAATAGCCTATAAGCCATCATGTGACCTTTGACCTGCTTCACCCAAGGGTTGGATCCAGAAGAACGCTGAAAATCTTTAGCAATGAAGCTTGGACCTGGACCACTGAGGAGTCTATGTACTAAGTTTGAAGTCATTAAACAATTAAACAGTTGATGAGTTAGAGCGCAAACGGACAGACGGACAAACAAACTAATTGCATAACTGCCATGAATAGATTCATCTACGTAATAATAATAAAAAGATCGGCGAAATGCCATTAACTAATGAAGAAAGGACGAGAAAATTTTCACATTAGAAAAATAGACACACATAGAATGACAGAGTGGGTGCTGATTTGCGTTTGCGATGTTGCAGAGATATTTTTTGTTATTCTTGGCCACACTATCAAGTACATATAGAAAATATTACATTTAGACAGGAGCAAGAATATCCAATTCATGAACAGCGCGTTGAACAAGACTGGTCATTACATCTTCTTTGAATGGTAGAAGACCGAAGAGAAAGTCTGGCTTCATATTTTTAATTCAGAATGCGTCATCTTATTTAATCCAGTACCTGAAATATGTATTGTTATAGTTTATTGTATAAACTGTAGTAGTAATATCAAGTAGAATAAATATAAATTGTATAATTATCAGGAAACGTAATTAAAAATATGTGAGATATGTATAGGTACAAAATATACTAAGTACTTATTGTTTGTAGCACTTTAAGATAAATGGTAAATGAAAGATTGTATGTAAATTACGGAATCTTTTTTAACAATTTACCAAATAAAAATAAGTATTTTTTTCAATTTTAAGTGTTTTGGGGTGTCGACTATACATTACTACTAATATTACTATTAAACGTCGTATCGACATTGATTAAAATCTATAGATTACTTTGCATAGATAATACGCATAATCTGATCATAAATTCATCTTCAATCGTAACAACAGCATTCACTGAACATTTACTATTCTTCATGGTAGTTTGTCATAAAAACTAAATAGTTGGGTGCTGAGTCAAACAGGGCAAGGCACAATATTAGGCACAAGGCACAATTCATTAGAATGCAATGTCGACTTCTATTTCGAATGGGAACGTTCATAACATATTTTACCAAAAACAAACCAAAAGTTAATCAACCCACTTACTTAAGTGCATCAGATAATATGCGTAATTAAAGCAGGTTTTGCATATACCAATCTAAAATAATTCTCTCAAATAAACTCTTACCATTTGTAATGAACGTTCCCATCTTTACTGTTTGTCAACACAAAGAAAGAAGGTAACGGTGCTAGGAATCGCGACTCGGTTCTCGGTTTACTCGTTCTTGAGTCATTGGTTTTGGTTGTCGAGTAACAGCTGAGGCTGAACGAGAAGACGAGCAAATAAATCGTGCATTTATATTTTCCATCGAAAGAAATGCTTTTTTGTCTTGATTGTTTGCGTCTCAAATCGATTGAAAGCTTTTCGATTTTTTAACTTCAAAACTTAATTGTGGTGTCTCCTCCGAGAAGAGTTAAAATTAAAGTAGATTGTATTTGTTTATTGATTAGTTGAATTTTGAAGCAGAATCAATTATATTTTTAGTTGGATTAATTGATTGGGAAAATACAGTCAGATTTTTCGTTTGATTTGAATTTAGCCTGATGGTGGGGGTCAAAAGTTAATTAGCTGTTAGTTAGATAGAGTTGGTTGTATTCTGTCATCTGCGTTTGGTTTGTTTCGTCGTCGTCGGGTTGTCAGTGCAATCATGATGATGGATCCGCGCCCCCAACAGATTGCGGAGTTGCCCTTCCAACTCCTCCTTTGCTTCATATCGTCCATCCTCCCTGCTCTCCTGTTTACTGGACATCTGAAGAGTGCCAGCGGATTTCATGCAAGTGGTCAATGTGTTCAGTTGGGTCAAGCTAATATGAACCTTTGGCAGGGAATTTTTAACGAAACATGGACAGATAGAGACGGTAATCCTGTTCCGAAAGATTTCAATATGGGCTACAGGACCAACTACCGCCATGGGTATTGGACAATAGGAACAAGAAAGTTTGATGTCATCTACAATTTCCTTGACTTTACGTACCATGGTCAAGATAAATCAGACTACAGAAAGTTCGTCCCAGACTATACAAACTATACAGAGGACAAAGACTACACCAGACGACGTCGAAAAAGGGACATTGAGGAAGACGAGGACATTCAATACGGCCCTCAATTACAAGGTTATCAAAAAAATCTTTTCGGCAGAAACGCAACATACTTGAACCAACGCAATGAGAATACTTCATCTGAGGGAGGTATTCGTTGGAGGAGGAAAGAAGATGAATTGGATTTTCGTGCCCATTTGCTAAATGTCGGGGAATATTTTGATTTTGTCGGTAAGTAAAAATGGAAACAATTTTTATTGAAATATCTTTGCTGGTAATGGAATTTTAAAAGACAATTAACATTTTTATTTTCGTTTATTGGATTTAGCCTAACGATACTAAGCCATGCAATTTTACGTGGAAAAAAAATAGGACGCCCTCCACCGATTTCTGCCCAAGTGACGACCAGGTGGAAATAAGAACTTACGCCGTGAAGGAATCGACCCCAGGAAAACCAGGTCAGGATCGTATTCTCAACGGATGGTTGTACTTTGAGGTGGAACTAAAGGATTGGAACTTGAAGCCACACGACCAACTGCTGGCGGTTTATGTTCAGGTTCGGGACGAGTTCTTCAACGCGATTGGTGAGTTTGTTGCGGATCCAAAGGAGCAATGTAATGGCTCTCACAGTGACTTCGCTCAGCCTACACCATATCAAATTCTTCCATGTTCCTCCGTTGGATTTCGGGAAGCGAAGGTCAGAATACATAAATTTAGGGAAAGTTAAAGCTTAAGTGTGGTTTTTAAATATAGAAGTGACACTAATTAAATAATTTATAGGTTTCTAATGCGCTGTTTATGGCTAAAAGACAGGCTCTTAAACATCCATCGAAGGTCAAGCCAGAATATCTTCCTGACGATGAGACGATGAAGTATGGAATCCGTTTTACTTGGCGACTGTCAGAGTACTGGTGCAACAGGCATTTGCGGTTCCGTCCAGAGCAAGTTTAAAATATATTTTGAAAAAAACTCTCGCTTCGTGATGTGAAATTATAAATCAAAGGTATACGATAATATTGTCCTTCGAATCCGTCATTCAATCAACATTCTGTTATAGGGCGATAATTTTTACAAAGAAGATGGCTTTTATGAACAACCGATTTGCGAAACCCTTAATCCTCAGAAAGGCCGCCAGTTATTGGATCAAACACAAGTGGTAAATAAACAATAGATAATGAATTATGATTTGTTCGGGTTTTTTACCACTTTAATTGGTCCATTTAACATCATGATTTTCAGGTATGGAGCAGCAGACATCAAAAGAGAATACACGACATTATCCTGCCAAAACCTGGCTATCGACTACAAAACTGGAGATGTGGATACTATTGCGGCTCCGTGGTTGCAAGGTCCGAAGGGTGTTGCCGGCATTTACGAATACGAGTACATGCATCCTCTGCAGTGGACCTTTGTGGAAGGGAAAGCACAACTGAAATCATGTCACGCAAATACACGAGCTACATATCCAAACAAAACTGGCAAGGCACACATATACGAGGTAAGCTTTTCAAATTGCCAGCACGCAGTACTGTACTTGTATGCAGATTACCATGATTGGTATAAGATTGTTTCTGTTTTATTTTCTATTTTTAAATTAAAACTTGAAGACCGTGCCGGATATTATTCCCACATTTGCTGGCCGTTGTACCCACCATTACAAGAAGTCACCAAGCCATGAGGCGCTACAAGGGTGCAATCTGGACGCAGAAGCAGATGAGTTCAAGGACCTGCTCCGTCAATATCCCAACATCCCAAAGTATACCACTTATGTCCAGAACCTCACAAGAAACCGAACCCAACTTTGCACAGTGCCCTGTCATCCTCCAACAAAGGCTAACCTTTCAGAGATACTTGGTTACAACGACACATCCAATGAACGCGATTTTACTGAAATTACCACCTATCACAAAGACGAGCGATTGAAGAGGAAGTATGAACAGTTTTATGTAAGTAGCTCCTGTTTACGGCAAAGTCTTTTAGAAAAGGACAAGGTTAATAACATGTTCTTTCGCTTAATTTATTGTTTGGGTTTGTTTTCCAGGTTGGAAGAAAGTATCACGCGTATTTGTGCATTTACTGGTCAATGTTTTTTATGCCAGTAGGGATCTTTATTGCTCGTTATCTCAAGGAGTCGTTCATGAATGTCAGCTGTATCGGAGCTCATTTTTGGTTTTGGGTAAATAACCAAACTAGAAATATGATATTTCAACTATAATCAAGCGACCAAGTTATCATTACATTTCCTGGAATTTGACTACTTCTAGGTGCACCTTGCGACAGCTGTTGCGGCACTGTTCCTTATTTTTTCCAGCTTGACCGGATTGTCCCAAACATTGGACACTTGGGGCAGGAGCCTTCATGGATACGGAATAGCGCACAGGTACGTGGGGTACACGTCCATTTGTTTGTTCTCGCTGATGGTCTTGATCGGGGGATTTCGGGGGCTTCACATGAAGATTCGTTATGCCATGATGACGCTGCATTCGGTCATTGGGTTCCTGATCTACTTCTGCAATCGTAAAGTGGAATTCCTCACGCATCCTCCATATATGTCTTTTGCAAATGGTTTAAAAATATAATCTTCCATTTTCCAGTACTTACGATGATCCTGTCTGCCTATATTCCTGCGTCACCTTCCATGGGGAACAACTGTTTGTCGGATGGGAAACCAACGGAGGGTGGAAGCGTTCTTATTGTCATCTCGATTTGGATTGCGATGGACGCATGCCTTCATGCAGCCATGAACGTACTACGCTACAAAATAATTTAATTATCGTGCCATGTTCCTTAGTTGATTTCTTGAGTAATCAGATCATAATTCTTATTTACTTTTTTCTAAAGATTATGCAATGCATGACGGACCGAGCTCATGGGATCCGAAGACGTTGGTGGTGTCCCATTATTCCAATTTTGCCAGAAGACGCCGTTGAGGACATGGTTGGAAGTGTGTTCAGGAAGATGACAATGCTCGCGTATGCTATAGCCGCATTCATCATGGCGAACACGGCTGGAGGACTGGTCTGGGCTCACACTCCCAAGAACGAAACCTGCTTGGAGTTGACTGGGGAAACGGACTGCAAGGACCCATGGGGCTGCTCAGCGTCGGCGCAGTCCTATATCAAAAACATCATGAACAGCGCGTTGAACAAGACTGGTCATTACATCTTCTTTGAATGGTAGAACACCGAAGAGCTTCATATTTTAATTCAGAATGCGTCATCTAATAATCCAGTACCTGAAATATGTGTTATTATAGTCAATTATGTAAACTGTAGTTGTAATATAAAGTAGCAAAAATAGAAATTGTATAATTATCAGGAAACGTAATTAAAAATATGTGAGATATGTATAGGTACAAACTATACTAAGTACTTATTGTTTGTAGCACTTTAAGATGAATTGCAAATGAGAGAATGTGAATTACTGGAATCTTCGTAAACAATTTAGCAAATAAAAATAAGTATATTTTTAAAATTCTAAGTGCTGTGCCACTGTCGACTATATATTACTACTAAAGTTCGAACCTATTTTTAAAAATCTACTCTATTTTTAGTATATTTTCATAGTGTCAAGCCCTAAAAAATCATGAAAGTGGCATGAGCTTCCTTGCACGATCAAAATCAAAACAGTTTTCATTTGAAAACGAATTCGAGTAGATACATTACTTTGCACAGATAATACGCAGATATTTCCTGTACAGAGGACTCTCTCATGTATTGAATATTCTTGGACAAGGAGAAAGAGAAAAGTTTGTTACTGGTTGTGTTAAATGCTGATAATGTACGTGCTGTTTACAGGCGAATTTAATAATAACAACAATAAATTACACCCATCCTGCCACCTAGTTTTCACCATTATTTTTTTTCACTGCAGGATAACAAGTTAACTTCATACGTGGAATAATGAGTGTGGAGCAGATTAACAAGTTATATTATTCTTAAAATCCACCAAAATATGTATAAAATACAATGCTTTTTTTAAGCTTATGTTTTTTTGTCTTTTCTTCTGTAAAATGTGGTCGTGGTAAAAATTGCATGATGACATGCGAGATAGATTTTTTTTGTGTAAAGTAAGTAGTTTGCAAACTGTTTTATATGTTGTGGTGGTTGGTTATGTGATGATATTTTTCCCTTGAACCATTGCGTATTTCTTGCTGCTTTCATACTTCGTTAAATTAATTAAATGCCTTGCAGCAGCAAAAGCTCGAATAAAAGAAGAAAAAAAAAATTTTTTGGTTTCTTGTTGACTGGCAAGTAATTGTCCATGTTCTTGGAGAACTAAAGAAATAACGTTCACACTTTTTTGCAGAGGAAAAATGGGTGGATCTCTGCAAAAAATGACGCATCCTCATCATCATCGTCATCAGCAGCAGCATGACTTGATGGCTCCTGAATTCTTCCAGGAATAAATTGCATCTGTTGTTATTATTATTATTTTCTTTAAAATTGCAGCAGCAAAACAAAAGGAGTAGATATTTTTTTGCAAAATAAGACAAGTCAGAGTCAGACTAATAATCGTAAAGAATGAAAAAAATATATATTGTCTGGTTCTTCAGGCCATGTAAAATATTTATAGGTACATTACATCATCCGCGTATTATCGTGTACCTATCCATCTAGATTTCTGTTTGATAAAAAAATGGTGATCATCATGGCGTTATATAACTTGCACGGTTGCACGTATAGTTTTCAAAATAGTCTTTCTTTTTATTATGATCCCTCCCATATTTTTTATGATATTGTTTGCTTCAGGGCTTCAGGCATTTGAAAAATATATGTATATTTTGTATACATATTTTACTTGAAGGTTTTTTTGATTTTATTATTGGGCAAAAAAAAGTTTATTGTGGGGATTATTTGTCGCGAAAAACTGGTTTTTCATTGTAAAAGAAGCTTTTTATTGTTACATTTTCATTTGTTATTGCATTTTCTACAAGAATTGGAGGTATTTTATGGATGCAAAACTATTTTTGTGAAATTCTTTGTTATAAAAAGTCAGGTAGGATGGATAGTCAATCAAATGAATAACAGATGATGATTTAAATTTAAATTGAAGTAAGAATGAAATATGGTAAAGTACAACGTCAATTTAAATTCAGTTCTAACATTAGGTTTCAGTATGGATAGGTATTAAATGCCAACTCTGGTAGGGAACTATACGAAATTGTAAAAAAAATTTATATGTGCGTGTAGGTAGCACACAGATTTGATTGAAAATGGGACTTTTATTACAGATTATTTTTAGATTTACTGTTGATTGATTTAAAGTTTTTATATATTGGCTCGTATTACAATTGCATATTGCTGAGTTTTATGATGATCCACACTTGTCGTTGTCATATTTGGAGATATGGATCATAAAAAATTTCATCTATTTTCACAGTAAACCGGACCATGGGTCGTTGCAAAAACAAAATCTTGGAAAATGTGGGTTGAAGTCGTAGAAAATACTCCCAAGCGTCATATACAGATATACTGGCGCAATAAAACCCGGGATCACCCACAAACTCACTTTGAAATTGATAAAAGAACAGGATGCGTACGAATCTAAAGCAATTTATCGTTTTTGTGATGATAGCCGAAAAATTGAATCAATGAAAAATTTGAAAATTTTATTATTTCTTTGTTTCTTTTTATTTTATTTCAACTCGATATGAAATTGCATTCAAGTTTTTTACTTCATTGTATTTACGCGATAAAATAGTAATTCATTCACAAAAAAGTCTGTGATTTGTCATAATCGCAATTTTTACGGATTTTTAGACGTAGAAGAAGTTCAATATAAATAATAATAATTACTTTGAACACAAAATGTACACAAATAAATTAAACATGAAGTTTTTGATATAAACATAAATAAACATAAATGCAAAAAAATTATTGTTTCTACTTACTATTTTACAAGTAATATACACAAAAAAATCATAATTAAGTTAAATACAGCACAATTGATTGATGTGCAGCTATACAGGTAAAGATCACATTAAAATTTTTATATGGCACAAATATTTATAAAGTTTATACAATATACATAATGAGATTATTAAAACGGATATGAACAGGATTTAAAATAATGTGTACTTGATTGTTTTGATACATGCGATTCAAAATTTTAAAATCATGTAAAAACAAATTTTTAAAATGAATTTCTCATAAACATAATTTAGTAATTGTCATAAAATTATTATTTAAAATGGAATAAAGCTCGTTAATTTCATTTGCAGAATACAATTTTAAAAAACTTCTATTCCTTCCTATACTACAATTTTTTTGTACATTAAATGGCTTTTAGTCAATGAAAGAAAAAATAATAACTTTTTGTTAATAAAAATTGTCAAAATTCTCAGTCTTTTTCACATGAAACATGATAATGATCAAAAAGGCAGATTTTTTTAGCTTGGCATCATCATCATCTTTATAGTCTTCATCATGGTCAGCAAACCAATAAAGAACCCCATTCCCCATTCATTCATTCATTTTCGCATTTTCCCATTCACTCAATTTATTTTATTGCTTTGTCAGGAGGCCTACGCCTTATAGCCGTCTCCTGTCCTGTCTACTCTTCTCCCTCTGCATATTATGATACATTGTTATATATTTTCGTTTTACTCTTTAGCTTTGTTGTAAAAATCTTCCGAAAGAAAAAGGTCAGATAAAGATTTTGAGGTCAAGTCAGTTAGTGTCAAGTAAATGTGATTTTAACAGTTCTCATTGCTAATATAATTGGATTTTTTTTGGATAAATTATTGTCCTTTCAATTACCACTGCACACACACATTATTATTATTATCATTTTTACACAAACACACACGTTTAAAGAAGACGACACGAGCACACACGTACGCGTTCATAGGAAAAGACGAGTTTGCATGATTTAAAGTAATTTTGCAATTTTATAGCAGAATTTAGTAGAATGGCTTATGTTTCTTCGGTATATCCATTCGTATAACAAAATATTAATATTATATCAATATTTTTTTGCTCGCAGCTATAATTTCTTTTCTGCAGACTCAAACATCATGACAGACAATGATGATAATACCTTTATATATTTTTACTAATATATGTATAAAGTAAAGGAAAGAAGGTGTGTGTGTGAACACAAAAAAAATGCACATTATTTTACAACAGACCGATTCATTATTGCAGATTGCAGTACACGCTGAGATTATGGGTTTTCTGTAAATACATAATTAATAGTTTACTAATGTTTATTCATGAGCAGTACGGAGCACAGAACGTTGAAACGTTTTAAAGATGTGCAAGGAAGATAGCAGGAAAAAGAAGTCAAGACGCATATCAGCATTCCTTTTTACCAAACAGTTACTACTTGAGAAATAACCTGCTTTTCTTTCTGGGAAATGTACGGTATGGATATAAAGCATAATATGCACTTGCACGTAAACATA
>JAQFYG010003784.1:0-12011 GCA_034694325.1 Entomobrya corticalis | reverse complement strand
TTCGTCAGAATAACAACTTGATATTTTTCTACGTGGAAAATACCACGGACCACGATACGCAAATCAAGTACTTTTATATCAGCAGTTCCCACAAAATATTATATAGACATATAGTTCAAAAGCAAGTTTATGAAGCCCGCAAAGTATTTTTGTGGTGTGCAAAAAAATATTAAAGCAATTTTTTTACTACGTAGATAGTTTACTATCTCTGCCTGTTGTGTAATAATAGCAATATAATAATGTTGAATGTGGGAATGTAAAAAAATTATTATTTTTGTTGTTCGTGCAAAAAGACAAGCCTCCATGTAAATACACCACACACAAAACTTTTTAGCGAATCGGATAAGATTTAGTGGAGGGTGTGTTGTGTGAGTATGAATTTAAGAGTGTGTGTGTCTCTCTGTCTTTCTGGCTCTCTCTGTGTTTTTTTGTGTGTGCATTTTTCACGATTCTCAAGGTGAAATTTTTTTATGAGATGAGCCTGTTGTACTACGTAATCTGCTGTGATGCAATACTTGCTGATGGGCTTTGATGGAAAACGCCAGGCCAGGCCAGGTTTTGGCCATGCCATGAAATAAGGCTGTTCTCTCGTCTCTTGTCTCTCGTGTTAAGTAACTAGTTGTAACACACAATGAAAAAACATTTTTTTACTGAAGTATTAAATATTAAAGTACGTACATTCCATTTCCATACGCAGAAAAAAATAGTTGAATAGTAAGTTGGTGGATTGGAGTAGATAGAGTTTTATGGACTGGAGACTGGACCACTATTAAAAGGTGATGATGATGCATGAATATGAATCTTTGCCTTTGATCGTGGTCGTCTCGTCGCGTCATACCGGAGAAGGAGAAGTAATGGTCAGTTCAAGTTGTATCGTATGACCATGCCGTTTGGCTAAAATTGCAAATGTAAAAATAGATAAAAAAGTCGAGATGGATACATGATCCATGATGGGGTTTAGTAGTAAGTAGCGCATGTAATGATAGATGATGGGGCCAGGGCATTTTTGAAGCAATAAAAAGCAAGGATATGGCGAAATGTAAAGTGAAATATGTAACAAAAGAGGATTATTTCTAAAGAAGTAAAGATTGTTCAATATCTTTTTAAGATTCAAGCGTAGGTGGATGGTGAAGAATCCCACGAAGACACGGGCATAATCGTTATGAGATAGATAGGGAGAGAGAGAAGGGTAAATGTCGAATGTTTTTTACTTGAGAAATAGGTAGGTAATATGACGCCTGGAAAAAGGGCTTCAGTGCAATTAAATTTGAGAGCTTGAAAATTAAAAAGATGAAGTTGAAGGTGTGCACAAATATTGGTTTTTCATCTTGTAAAATACATCTGTACTTTATTTGAATTTTGGAGATGGTGCCTGGATTCTGCTAAAATATAAAAGATATGATGAGATTTGATGATTATGCGCATGTAATTATGTAAATTGTATATTTATTTATGAACAAAAAGGAAGACAAGTAAAAAAGTGAAATGATTGTTATTGCTTGGTAACTGAATAATTAAAAGGTAGTTTAAATATTTGCAAAGCTAAAGCACACAACAACGACACAACCTACCTTTAAAATATAAGTTTCTGCACTTTTGGGACTGCTGCAATATAAGAGCTTGTAGAGATGAGGAATGAGGAATAAGGATGGTGACTATGGTGACTGTAAATTTGAGATTGTCTCAGCATTTTTGAAAGGAGAATCCTTAACTGTTACAAAAATTGTACATATATTATGATTGCACTGACACGGATGGATAATAATTTGGCAATAAATTATTAATTATTTATAATGGCATACATATAAATTGATAAATCATTGTTTTCAGCTCGTGCCGGAATGGTTGCGGATTTTATTCAGCCTGGCTTGATTCAACTTCAGCCAAATCTTGAAGATTTCATGGATACCCTGGAACCACTTCAAGGTACGCTTTGTAAATATATGCATGCAAATAATATCTCTAATTGGATATTGGATCTCTGGAGACTGGAGACCTAAACCCCTTTATTTCTTCATAATTTATTGGAATAACATTTAGTTTTTGCACAAAAAAGAATACCTGCTAATTGCACATAATATTTATTAAGGAAACCACCCCACTGCTACCCCAATTATTATAATATTTTGTGCATTCGTTATCATTTCAAATTTCAAAATGAAGGTTATTTAATAGCTTTGTGAAGAGATAAATCTAGAATAACAGGAAAGATGAAAGGAATATGTTTTCAATATTTAACTGTTGTTTTGTTTTCATCGGTTATGTAAACTTTAAAAAGAGTGTTAATGTCCTCATGTCAGTCATAGAACTGATGATGATATAATCATGATAAGTTAATCTGAATTATTTTGAAATATCTTATGGATTATGTTGAAATATGAATTCGTTACAAGTAACGTATTGACGTAGATTTCCTTATTGACAGGAACAGTGCAGTTAGCTTTATCAAGGCTGCTTGCCAATGCACTTTTTATTGCAGATGTACAGAGATCAGTATTTTGCGATTTTGTGAATTATAATAATTATATGCCACCAAATCGCAAATAATATGATAATATTATTTGATATGATAATGAATGCAAAAAAATCTTGGTTAAAGTTTACTTTTCCTTTTTGACAGATACTCATATACCAAAAGATATATCCAAAATATACCTATGTACTTTGTACTTGTTGTAAAAATCCCTTTTTAAGCTACTTTACAATAATATTTTGCATTAATATATTATTTATCAGTTAACATGTTTCCTGACTTGATATTTATTTATATATTTTGGATCTTTTTAACATCTCTGTAGTCATTTACTATAAGCATGACTGAATTGTAAACAAATGCTTATTTTTGTATGATTTACAGATTACGTCAACTCAAAGATATTGCCACCTGTTCCTGAAGAACTGGAAAATTTCGCCTCGCCGGACAGTCTTCTGCCGGATGGCTTGCCAGGCATGATGAAAACTGATACGTCCAACGCTTCCAGCGTGGCGAAATCAGGAACAGTTTCCTCGGCATCAGTGCAACAACAACAGCAGCAGCAACAACAACAGGCGACAGTTAATTCAACAGAAAATTCTGTTATAAGCGGAATTAGAAATGTGGCAGGAAATGGATCGGATGTTGTGTCCAGGCAAATGGGAACAGCTGCTTTTACAAACGGAAGTCTCCAGCAAGACCCATCAACAAGCCAGTCTTCATTTTATGGTATTGGGCCTATGAATGATCGCTCATCTGCGGCCGCTGCCGCCGCCGCCGTTGCGGTAACATGCTCGAACACAGTTACAACCGTAATTCAGCAGCAGCAGTCGCCTCAACAAACGGCATCCACCAGTTCTGCGGTAGCAGCACTTTTGCAGCAAGATTCCTCCCAACAACAGCAACAACATCAAAGGTCTCCGCAAAATCAATCATCTCCAACGGGAGCAACACCTCGGAACAGTTTCACAAGTAGAGACGTGTTTGCGAAACCGGTGGTAAGAGAAAAAAAAATAACCGACAAAAAATGCAGTGATATCTATAAACGACTGTGTGGCAAAATGGCAAAAGCTGCTTTTTACTTTAGATTTCGTCATAATATGTCTGAATGGGAAGACAGCTTTTCCTAATAGTAATTAATTTTCCTTCCTTTCAGTTTTTGACAATGTGTTCGTGTCAAAAAGCGCTAATTAGGTGTTGATTATGAAAGAGTGGATTGCCACAATAGTTTGGGTGACATTCTATTATCAAGAAAGGCTTTCTCTTGCAAATAATAACAAAAGGTGTTACGTGCTCGTTTCTTTTGCTGCTTGTTCATCATTTTGTTTGATGTTCTAATGAAGTGCACTTGTAAATGGTAGTGTTCCCTTTATTCTTAACAAACCTAATTAAGAGGAATTGGCGTGCTACATGCGAGCAATTTTTGTTTTCTCTTTCACAACTTTGTAGTGGATAGTTAAGCATTTTGATACCAATTGCTAGCGTGTGAACGCGGAGGTGAAAGTTTTATGAATGATTTCTTTCTTTAAAGATTAAACGTCATTTTGATGTCAGAACACAACAGAGCAACAAAAAGGAAACTTAGAAAAGCTGCAAATGTGCGACTAAATTGACGGCATTTATGTTCGTAAAAGTTGTACAATTTATTCTTTTGTTGCTCTCTAAACATCTTACCGTTACCGTTACTTTTCATTTACTATGAACCATCTAATAATAGTTTTAGTTTTTTGCATGTAATTCAGGATGGATTTTGAACAGATTTTTTGGTAAAATGTTGAACTTTTGTTATAAGCTTTAAGCCTAATAATTTCGCAATGTCATTCAACATTTATGCAAGTTTTTAATTAAAAAACTGCGATTGCATGCAACACTGCAGATCAGTTTAGTTTTGATACAATCAGGCATTATACTTTATGATGATGAGATTATAAATCCAGAGATAAATCTTGATCAATTTTATCATTTCATGGAAATGCACTGAAACTGGCGATGTGGCAAAAGCATTGATAAAAAAAAACTGGATAATTAACTTGCTCGATGATAAGGATATACACCACTAGTAGTTGATGTAACTTAAACTTGTAAATGATTCATTCTTGCACTTTTGCAGCATCTCCAATTTACTTGTTCATCATTTTGCTGGAGTATTTATTACGAAAAAGCCCTTAGCAATCATTATCACGGTTACACATGTATCTTATCAGCTGTAATTGCTCTTATCTACAAAAAAAACGCTTCTATGGTTCCATAAAGTCTTATAAAATATCGGTATTCTTAGCACATAACCAACGAGACATAATTAAATATAAAATGACCGATGGCTCTGACCCATTTCGTTGTAGTTCCCACTTTCCAGGTAGCAAATTCAAAGCGGGATGAAGATATTTAAGTTTGAAGTAATAGCAAAGTACTTTACTTAACCGCAGTTAAGTTAGAACGGGAATGATGATGACACAAGCACATGGCTTTAGTATTTTTTATAATGTAACCTTGTCCACATCCACATCTCTCTACTTCTTCATTATATATTGCTTTACACCAGACGCAATTAAATTTTTTATAGTTAAAGGATGAGCTAGTATTGCATAACAGTTGACATTACAGCAGAAAAAAATGTCGTTTAAGCTGTGCTGGAGACTGGAGAGGAGAAGATCATTAAATGCAACTCGATCATCGACATCGATGCCAGTCTCTGACAGCGTGGTCGTCTCTCGTCTGCATGCTGTCGTGGAAAAATATATTTATGTAATGTCTCTTGATAGATTATTTTTTATCAGGTTTCCATTTCCATACATGTATCATGTATTCATTTACAATTCCTACTCATTCGTCATATCATCCACTACCTTATTTCCACCACAGCTTCCGCTTATCCCTTGACATTTGATAAGAAGAAAAAAACCAAATCTTTCCATAAAACAAAAGGACAGATAGATAGTGTTTCATATGAAACTGTAACTGGATTACATTACTTTAACGTTAAAAATGAAATAACGATTCAATTCTTTACATCATCCTGTTGTGAAATAGCATAAAGTTTTTTACATTTAATTCAGTAACTATTTTACGTTTACTAATGGACAGAATCAGAGACGACGGAATGGGTTTTAGCTGTTTTTTGATTATTTATTTGCTTGTTTTAATTATGAAAGTTTTTCTATCGTGATGTGATCCTCGAAAATATAAATTATTTATTTATTATTAGTTTTTACTTTTCCATCAAAAATTTTTGTAGAGTGTGCTGTTATGTGGCAGTTATAAAATTTGTGTTTGTTGAGGGATATCAAATAATCTGGAAAGATCAAGTTCTGCATTATATTATACGTGAGTAGGCGCAAGGTGTAAGCGGAAGAATTTTGCGGGGAAATGTGGGACGCCTTCTGTGCTCCACCTGATATTTTTCACCTTGAATGGTTTCCGGTTAAGTTTTACCTTTCCAATTTATTTTTTTGTTTTGTAAGGCTTCAATTTCCAATGGAAACAATAGGATAATATGTGGGATTGAGGATATAAATGCACAGTTGTTTTCGTTTGGTTTGTTTTGCGTCATGAAAGTTATTTTTGAAACTTGTTTATGTTCAATTAAGACAAACAGTTGGTCGTGTTTAAAGAGGAAAATGTAATTATTTCGGGGTTTTTAAGCTTCTTTAATTATAAAGTTTTTATTAGTTTTTACTTTTAATCAAAGGAATACTTATGAATGTTAGGTATTTAATGATAGTTTCTGATTGTTATATGCTATTATTAAAAAAATCCATCTGTCATGTAAAAAGAAAAATGGAAAGGTTTCAAACATGAGATATGCTAGGAACAACAACAGCAAGCTAACGGTAACTTTTGAAGGAAAGAATTATTGGGGCAATTTGAAACGGCAATGGTAACGGATGTGTGATCGTGATCTACTTTGCTGTTGAGCCGTTGATGTTGGTAGTTGATGCAAGAAGGAGAAAACGAGGAATGTCTCTCGCTCGCTTTTATACTCCTGCTGACTCCTCACACTACTGTTCATGTCCATCAAAGTCTGTCTATCCAGCAAGCTATGATAAAGATATTTTTTATTATCCGTTTTGTCTGTTAGTAGTTGTTAGTCGGTACAAAGTTCAGCAAATCAATGTATTCACATTATAGTTAATCAGAACGCTGTAATTATAACGATTGTGTGTGTGCTTATCATTATCCTTCTGCTGTTGACCCCTATCTATTATGTCGGGTTAATGCTGAGTGCTGAGTGGGGACAATGAGACGGATATAGATGTAATGGAGCTTTAATGCACAGACTGGACTTTTTACGTCATCATAATTATAAGTCAATTGGAATGTCAAAGATAGGTGGGATGCAACGGTCAGTCCCAATAAAGTAAAGTCAATGATTAGTTCTTCTAATCAGAATTGATCTTTTTATGACATTTTTATAGAAGATGTCTGGCCGGAAGGGAAACATGGTTTTAGTTTAGATCGAGATAGAATGCTAGTCAAATGATGAAACTTAAAAAGCTTTAAGGCTGTTATATAAGCATTTTATAAGTTAACATGTCATTGGACTCTATTTGCTTGTCTGGAATCTGGAATGTATAGCGTTTTTTTATTGTCATCTTTTTAGTTTATAATGATGACGATGACAATGATTACAATCACGGATATTATGTATTTTATTAGTCAATCACAGGGTGAAAGCCTGATTCATACAACAAGCTCTTCCAGTTTTAATCACGTTGAACTCAAGTTCATCTTGTGTTTGGAGCGTGATCATCGTCATTATCAGGAGGATTGTGATGGAGAGTGAAAAGAAGAAGAGTTAAGAGTTGAATCAATGAACCTCTCTATATTTTACTAACGTATCGATATACACGTTGCTGCATTAGTTTTTAATGTTCAGCGTTTCGAGTGACAAGCCACAAGCAAATAAATACATTCCATTACGACGATGCTGGTTTGATAAATGGCATAGTAAACTTCACATTATTTTATTATTTTTAAATGCTTAGCTTTTTAACGTCTCGTTAAGTTTTTTCTGCATCCGTTGTTGTCGGGTTTAACATACATATTCAATTAATGATTTGATCATAAATATGTGAAGAAGTAGTTATGCGTCTCAATTAGGATAGAAGATGGAATGTGAAATTAGAACTTTGTTTCAATGTCTGTTGCGCTGTGAGTGATCCATGAATACTTATGATTGCTACTGAATTGAAAAAAAAATGCTGAGACTTACTACTACCTATGCTGTTTTTTTGGATAATTAAAAGATTTTGTTGATTTTTGTATATGAATATATATTAATGCGTAAAATAAGTTAATCTATGTATTTTTTGGGTCAATCATGACTTGCATATGCCACCTTTCACGTGATTTTTGAGATATTCATTAGTCATCTAGTCACAGACGTTTTGGCATGTAATTTTTTATGGGAATTTATTAAACAGAAATGAAAAATATGATTTTTTTGTTTCCATGACAACAGGGAAAACCTCGTTCAGGAAGATCTCGAAGTGGACCATCCTCTGGTCGATCCAATTCAATGGGGCAGCCTACAACTCCTCCATCAGCGACAGCTACATGTCCAGCACCCACTCCACAACAAACGATTGCTCAGCAGCAGCAGCCTCAGATCCTGCCGCATCCTCAGCAAATGTCAAACAGCATTGTCAATTCGAACACTCTTTTATCCCATTTGTTAACGACGTCAGGAGCTGCTGCTGCTGCGGCCGTTGGGACATCATCAAACTCTGGTGCTACGGCTGGTTATAGTGGAAACGTTATGGAAAAGATGAGCGGAGTGCAAACTGTAGGAATGAGTAACAGTAACGGCTCCCAAATGATGACTGGAGTAACGGCTAGTAACGGACCAATTAATATGATGATGGGGGCACAGGAAATGCTTCAACAGCAGTCCCAACAACAACAACAGCAGCAGGTTCAGGCCCAAGCCCAGTCTCAACCGTGGAATCCAAAGAATGCAAATGAAACTTTGAATCCAAATCTTCCTGTAAGACAGCAAAAAAGAGATGAGCGCCTGGAATGCCATTATATTCGGTTAATTTTAATATATTTTTGTTTCCAAAATAGATTAACTTTGGGATCACTAAGCCTATACTTCAGTTAGGCCAACAACAACAGCAACAACCGCAACAACAGTCCAGTCTCATTAATCAATCTATGAGCATGGCTGTTGTACCCTCGACAAGTGGTAACGTTTCGCCTCCTATGCTATCTAATACGCCGTCACCTCCAATGGGACCTCCACATAGTGGTCCAGGTTCCCCTGCGAAACCGTTTAGACCAAAAAGTGATACGGAGCGTGTCCAGTACAAAGTAAGTCGTCAGTCAAAGATCTCAGAATTTTCGACGACACATTTTAAAGTACGTTCAAAATCCGACTATATATATGACTTATATATTTAATTATAAAAAATTTATCCAATATTTGTTTAACTATCTGGACAATTATATATGATTATTGAAACTTGTTCTGTAGGAACATCGTCGTGTGTGCCATATCAACGCTGAACAGAAACGACGTTGTAATATCAAGAATGGATTTGATACTCTGCATGCCTTGATTCCTCAATTGAATCACAACCCTAATGCTAAGGTAACTGAATTTTCAGTAAGAACCAGATAAAATCAATTTCAAACTTTCATAAATTATTTATTATATGAATACTGAAGAGAAAATTACTTTCAACCAGTTAGTTACAGTTTGTTACTTTGTTAATTTTTTAGGTGAGCAAGGCAGCCATGCTACAGAAAGGCGCAGAGTACATTCGTCAATTAAAAATGGAACGGGCTCAGTTAAAAGAAGAGATAGAAACTCACCGTCAAGAGGTTGAGGCTCTCAACGCTGCAATTAATAATTGTCAATCTATGCTTCCTGCAACTGGCGCTCCTGTTTCCCGGCAAAGAACTAACAAAATGACGGAAATGTTTGACCAATGGGTTCGGATCCGAACTACAGAAAATTGGAAATTTTGGATTGTAAGTGGCGTTAAATAGACGAATAATGGTTTATGGACATTGTACAGCGCCTCACTCAGCATTTTTAGCTGAGATTTAATTGGGAATGATTTGAGTTTAACGGAACCTTTATTTATTTGTTTTTACAATAACAGTTTAGTATATTAATTCGCCCATTGTTGGATTCTTACAACAATACCGTGTCGACGGCAAGCGTGGATGAGTTGTGCCGCACGGTTCTTGCTTGGGTGGATCAACACTGCTCACTTGTGGATCTCAGACCAGGTAAATATATCAGCAGTTAACCTAATTATGACTTAACTTAACTACTTTAATTATTATCATGGTTTAACATTTTTATTTAAAATTTTGCAGTGGTATTGAACTCACTCCGTTATTTATGTACAACTACCGATATACTAACCAATCCAGCCAATCTTTCGGAGGAAGCCTACAGATCTATCAGTAGACCCAATCGGGAAAACCAGGATAGAGATCTTCCGAGGTACCTTAAACATTCCAACTTCCATTTCCACTAAAAATATTATGCAATTTCTTATTTCAAAGTATTGTAATTTTGATTTAATTGTTTGTTTAGGTGACAAGAAATTGACATAACTGAATTGATAGATGCTTCCGATGACAGCTCTTAATGATAAATGCAACAAAATATAAAAGAAAAATGGATATGAAGATGAAGATGATGTATATAATGCGGGGGCGGGGAAAAAGAAAAAGGAAGCAGCGTATAGTATACTGTCAATCAAAAGAATATTTCTACCGATAAGGATGTTTCCGAGTGGATGTTATGTAATGAATGTGGTGTCGGAAGAGGAGGACTGTCGCCTTCTTGCTGTTTATACGTACATAAAAATTAAGATTGAACATTATAATAGTTATATAATGAAAACTATTAATAGTTACTACAGTTTTTAAGATATTGTTATCTTAGTTATTATACGAGGACTAAACAAAAACACCAAGTGAACATTCGTCTATTGAAAGACGTAAAGAATCATTTTCCATCCAAAATTAATGCTCCATATCTCTTGAAAATTTAGCTAAATATAGACAACAAAAACAAACTGCTTTAGATCAGGTCACTAACCAATAATTATTGTAGTCAACAATAATTAAAAAATACTTTTGTATCTTGAAAAAGTCCTAATGATTCGTATGAAAAATCTTCTCTTTGTAGTTATCTTATTGGAGTTAATGACCAAAAGACGCTTTACGGGTAGGATGTAGGATAAATACTTTCTAAAAGTCTAATCAGTTTAGTTAACTGTAGACTTGTAATGTAACCAATTATTTGGCCAAAGGATTATCGCTGCAAATCTATGGCATAAAAAAATAAGTAGCTTTACTAAAAGTTTCATTTTTTGGTTGATTTTTTCATTACTATTTCTTTAATTTAGGGCGATTTCGTTCATTTTCGATGGGAGTATTTAGGATATGATTGTTATGAAAACTGAGAGTTTGGAAAGTTTATAAGATTCTTCTAAGCCAGTATGTACAGAACCGTTGTCACTAATTAGGTGAAAGTGAATGCATGTTTATTAAAATGAAACATTTCTAAAAGGAAGCGATTTCGTATGGGACAGGTGTGTACTATTCACACAACTAATTACTAAGCTTGGTTGATATTGTGTTTGTGTGAAATAGTTAAAATGAAAACTGGAACTATTAATTTTTTTAGTCCTGTTCTCAATTTTTTTGGTAATATATACACAAATAGGTATATAGAATTTATTGAGCTACTTATTATCTAACTGTAAATATATAATATTTCGTACAATTTTTGCCACTTTTCTTTGGCAGCTCTAGAATAGAAAAAAAAACTATATTAAATGAGAATGGAGTTGTGCTCTGTGCTGTTATTATTAATAACTATTGTTTATTATTTTTTTGACAATGTCCAAAAAAAACAATTGTATATTAGGTTGTATGATAATAATTCATGAACGATTTTTTTTGTATTACCTCTGCTGCTACATTTTTTTTGGAGGAAGAGAGCTTGAGTTATTATTTTTGCCATATAATTAATCACTGAACCGAAAAAAATACAAAATGTACTTACATTGCTCACTCACTTTTGGCTTCATTTTCAGTTTGTACAGAATTATAAATGTAATATATAATATGTAAATACTTACTTAATAGCAGTTAAATTTAATTCACTTTTTCTTCTCACTTAAATACAATGATTTAGCTAAGGACATGCTACAAATTTCAATTGTGATAGCCATTTTACTTTCTTAATAATCAACACTATTTTTTGTTCAACTTCAACTTCAACAGTGTGCGATATGGTAAAAAACTACTGATTTCAAAGAAGAATTTATTTGATGAATAATAACAATGTTAACATTTTCTAAAATGATCAAAAACGATATTGAACTGGAAATCAGTAGTTTCTAGGAAGTAGCCTATATGTTTGCTAGTATTTTTTTAGCTGTTTAGTTTAAATCCTCAAACGGCTACTTATCATTAAAATGTTTTGAGGAAAAAGGAAATGAGGTTTAGTTCTTGTAATAGAATTACAATTAAATATAATAACAATGGCACAAGGAAATCCTAAAAA